>JAQIXU010000811.1:0-24687 GCA_034701245.1 Strigamia transsilvanica | reverse complement strand
TCAATGGATTTTAAAGAAATTTCCATAAAATTCAATGGATTTTAAAGAAATTTCCATAAAATTCAATGGATTTTAAAAAAATTTCCATAAAATTCCAAGAAATTCAATTAGAAAAATTAAAGAAATTTTCATAAAATTCCAAGAAATTCAACGAATTTTAAAGAAATTCCAAGAAATTGAAAGCTATTCAATGAAATTCCAAGAAATTCAATGCACTTCAAAAAAATTCCAAGAAATTCCAAGAAATTCAATTAGAAAAATTAAAGAAATTTCCATAAAATTCCAAGAAATTCAATTACAGAAATTTCCACAAAATTCAAAGAAATTTGCATAAAATCCAAAAAAAAAATCCCATCCAAAACTATGTCAAAACCTCAAACAAAAGCGAAAAATTCAAATTTCCAAATTTCTAAATTCGCAAATACCATTCTTGAATGGTGTCCAAATTATTATTGAAGGGCGCCCCATTTCCTGCCAACTGCTGCTCCCGTTTCCACCTAATCAACTCCTCGTCCAGCACCTTCGACTGCAACCCGTTCAAGATCTGAAACGTCTCGTTGTGTTTCTCCGCCAACGCCAAGCGCATTTGCAGCAGACCCGTCGCTTTCTGGCTCAACATCTGGTCCACCATTTCCTTCTGTTTCTGCAACTTCTTTTCCGTTTCCACTTGCGTTTGCCCGTTCGGTTGACTCCTCACTTGATTGATGTGCGCTGTCAGCAAAAACAAAACACAATTTCGAATTTCATTTTCATTTCATTTTCATTTTTATTTGAATACCTTGTAATTTGGAGCTTTCTTGGTACTGGATTACGAATGATTCCTGCTCGTTTTGCATTCGGCGTAATTCCTCCTCGGTTTCCTAATGTTTTGGAGTTTGTTATTATTTCGAAACTTTTCACATTTTTATTCTGAAGAATTCGTTTAAAAAGTTTAAAACCTCCGAATTTGAGAGTTGTGTGTTGGAGGTTTCAATTTTTTTGGTAAAAATTCAACATTTCTTCGTTGAAAAAGTTGAAAATTCAACATTTTTTCATTGAAAAAGTTAAAAATTCAATACTTTCTTGTTAAAAATGTTAAAAATTCAATATTTTCTTGTTAAAAAAGTTAAAAATTCAATATTTTATTGTTAAAAAAGTTGAAAATTCAACACACTTTCATTGAAAAAGTTGAATATTCAACATTTTTTCATTGAAAAAGTTGAAAATTCAACAAATTTTTACTGAAAAGTTACAAATTCAACCTTTTTTTTTGTCAAAAAGTCGAAAAATTCCAAAACTTTTCTTTAAAAAGTTGAAAAATTCAACTTTTTCCATTGAAAAAAATAAAATTCTAACATTTTTAAATCCCAACACTCCAAATTTTAACTTATTTCTACTCAAAACCTCAAATTCCATCTCTTCAGCATCCCTCACAAAAACCCATCCAACCTACATGCGTCTTCCTTCTCGCATACTCCAACTGCTGCGTAATCTCCTGCTGCGGATCCAACGTCGAATGAATCTGATTCGCCAAACTCCCCACAGGCGGCTAAAAAAAAAACCACAAAACCAAATAAACAACCAACCAAACCACCTCCCAAACCAAAACCCATACATTTTCCGCCTGCTCCACCAACTTCGTCTCCATATTAAGACAATGCCGCACAATCCTCACCAACGACAACGGATTATGACTATAATGTTGCTGCAACCCAAAATAAAAATTAACCACACAAAAACAACACCCACAAAACCCACAATTACCCTAAACATATTCGCCGTTTCCGACAATTTTAATTTCATCAAGAAAAACTCGGCACTGTTCATCTGCTGTGCTTTGGCTTCCAATTCCTGGATGAGCGACGCCACCAATCCAGCTGCGTAACCTTCGTGCGCCGGGTTGTCTGGGTCAATGTTTTGCCTGCCGACGGAAAACAAAACAACAAAAACGATTAAAATTAAAGCGCAAACCTCCAGAAGGTGTCCAATTACACATTAAAACACCGATAAATCGTCCCGCGGTCCGAATAAACCACGAAACGACGCATTACCATGCTTTTTCTTCGATCCACGGCGCGAGAAAATGGCGGACTTCAATGGGAAAATGTTCGCCGTAAACGGCCTGCACTTGCCGCAGTGCATCGCCTTGTAACTGCTGCGCTTTGGTCCACAGAGACATTTCACTGCCGCAGTCTAATTTTTAAAAATTAAAATAATTAAGATAATTTTCAAAAAATATATTCGCAATTTGTGTTTGCAATTTCTGACACCAGGTTTTGGGCTTTTGGGACAATTTCCGGTTCAAAACGGACTGGAAATGGTGTCCAAAATCCTTGTATGGTCTTACAGTTGTACATTTGATGTAATGCCATGTTAAATTGGTCATAGAATCGTCCTGTTTGAATCGATTCAACTATTTATCACATTTTAGATAGAAAAGATGCAAAGTCCACTTGCTGACTCAGTTATTACTTCATTTTCTAAGGGAAGGAAGTGCTACAGCACAGAAAAAGATGATATCTGCTGTTCTTTTACTATTTTTATGACTTATATTAGTGTCTTTAAGTCTAGAGTTCTGTTTAGATAATCTCTGATAAGTCTCTTCAAAGACAGCCAGTAAAAACCCACTTGAACTAAACTAGATAACAACTTGGCAATTTTGTTGTTTTTACTTTTAAATCGTATTTCAGAGGAAAAGATAAACAAATAAAAATAATTTTCAAGTAAAACCTTGTGTCAATTTCCTTAAAATTCAAATTTGTGAGTTCCAGTTCAGTTGTGAATTCACAACTACATTAGATTTTGTTTGCTCGAAATTTAAAAATCTCAAATTCCGAGATCCCGATCACAAAAATAAATCAAAAACCACAAACAAATTCAGATTAAACGGAAATCCACCTTTATTCACGTAAATATTACTCAATATTACTCGTTAAAACCACAAGAACGAGTTAAACATAACCGCCACCTTTCGATTCCAACCCACAACTACACTGGAATTCGAACGAGTTAAATACGGCCGCCATCTTTCGACTACAACCCACAACTACACTGGAATTCGTACATCTCTTTTTTATTGACTAATTTAATTCGACCTCGCTATTTTTCGGAATTATTTATTTTTATTTTTTTATTTTCAACTAGCCCTAATGAACATCTGCATATCAAGAACACAAAAACGTTAGTTCTCACGCATTCATCATCCGATTCACACACCCTGATGTCGATTTTCGTCCCTAATTTACCCAACGGATTGACATTGACATTTTTCCCGCAGAAACGAGTAAAAAGCTAAACTTAGCTCAGCTAATCATCATTACAGGCATCAAGAAAATGTTCTTGTTATTAGAGATAGAGAAAAACATTGCCTAGAGACCGATCGATGCCCCAGCTAAATCAAACTCAATGGATTTCTTCACTCACCAGTTAATCTTTGCTGGTAAACCGTCGACTGGTTCTCCTGGAAAGAAAACATAAAATGAATATATTTTTCATTTCTTTTATATTTTTCAATTCGGTAAACAAAATTTCCCCAAAAAAATAACACAAAAGCAAGGAAAAATCAGATCCTGATTCGTTTTGTGGAAAGAATTTCGAATTTTTGAAATCATTTTTGGACATCACGCTCGACTAGGGTTGCCAGGTGTTCTGGAAAAGTGCCGGGACTGTCAAATGTCCCGGATTTCGTAAAAATGTCACCGAAAATATTTTTAACGTAAAAAAAAAAATGCTAGAAACAATTTTTTTTTTAAATTTTGACTTTAAAAATCAATAATAAATCCATTTTTAGTGTGTCCCGGAATCCCGGAAACACGCCGGGATAGTCAAATTACCCGGATTTCATAAAGATTCCACCAAAAAGAATTTTAACGTAAAAAATATAAAAAAAAAAAACAAAATAAAAATTCATTTAAACTTCAAAAAACATTAATAAATCCATTCTGAGTGTGTCCCGGAAACACGCCGGGACTGTCAAACACCCCCGATTTCACCAAAAATAATTTTAACGTAAACAAAATCCATTTCGAATTAAACATAAAAAATAAAATAAAAAACATTAAAAAATATAATCCATTTCTATATCCCGGAATCCCGGAATCCGTCCCCAAAAACCTACCGACGAACCCGAAAACTAAACCAACGGAAACATTACGGACATACACATTAGGCCTATTTACCACGGACCTACTGATTCAGTGACCTTCACGCATCTTTTTACTTTCCCCCTTTCCAATTTCACCATCTTCCCTAAAAATCCAAACAAAAATAAATAAATAAAAATAAAAAATAAAAAATAAAAAATAAAAATTCCAACTTCCTAACGAGTTTAGCGCGCAACTGTAAACAAAGTGTTGAAAACTCGTCCTTTTGTAATGGCAAACACAGGATTAGGCTTACGGATGCATTAAGAGAGCAGTCGGACGGGCCTCTTGCGCATGCTGGGCCAAATCCTTCAGCCATTGCGAAAATGGCTACCGAAAGAGACGACACACGGTGACCAAACCAGCGGCAGCGGCTCGCTTCTAACTGAACCAGACGGCCGCTAGATCAACTACCTGTCACTACTCACTCTTCTCGTGCACGCTGCTCACTCGCTTCTCGTTGGCCGTCGTCGCTCGGTTAGCACCGACTTATTTCTTGGAATTTACAATCGCATAAACATGGACCCTCGGTTCCTGGAAGCCGTTCCTTTTAAGGGTGCGATGCTACGCGCAGAACGAATCTCTTTGCTTTTAATCGCGGATCACGAAACTGACGTCTATGAATGTTTCAATTTGAGTTACTAAACGAGATTTAATGACGTTGTTGGATGGATAAATGATCCGAAAGCTTCCGGGTGCCATTGTTGTTGTTTTTTTGTTTTTGGAGTGTTTTTGGGTTGATTTTAATCGAAAACGTGATTCGTTTGAAATAAAATTTATTTATTTTTTATAAACTGAGAGTTTATGATACGGAAGAACTCATTCTCGCAGTTTTTAACAAGTTTTTTCTGTACATTTCGAGTAATTTCTAGACTGCGTAGATGATGGTATGACGTCATAGATGATCACCGATACGCAGACTGGAATTTGATTTCAATATCTACAATTTTATACTGCATAACATTTGATATAAAATCTCAATGATTTGTAACTGGAGTAATTAAAACAGGAAATAAAAATCCAACTTCTGTACAGAAATAACAACATGACTTAACTTGATTGCATTGGTTTAAATAACTTAAATTGAACTTGAGCAAACAATCGAAACCCAACCAGGCACTTTCAAAATGGCCGCCGCATTCTCAAATTCGCTTTAAAAACAACGAAAAACACATGAAAATACATCGGAAAACCTCAAACAGGAAGACAAATGACGCAAATTAACGCCGATAACTCATTTTTCTGGCACATGATTAAGCAAAGAATTTAAAAAAAACAACAACTAAATTTTAAAAAATCATGATTTTCGTATTAAAAACAGCAAAATTATCAAAAACAATCCGATTTTTGTCCGATTTTCTTCACTGTTGCACCGCAGGACGAAATCGAGGTAAGTACAAGCCGAATTTGGTTTCGATTCCCGAAAAAACTGACAGAGCCACTTTATAACCGCCGATATGGTCGGGATTGTCAGATTGGACGTCGGCAGCAACAGGCACTTTGACTTGCGAACCCTGGGGACGCCTGAAAATAGCAATAAACAAATTAATTTCCATAAAAAACAACAGAAAACAACAAAAAACAACAAAATTCAACAAAAAAACAACAAAAAACAAACCAAAATTAATTTCCACAAAAAAAACCTACAAAAATCAGCAGGAAAACAACAAAAATCAACAAAAATCCAACAAAAATCATGAATACAAAAATAATCAACATCAAATCTACTCACATTCCACCAAAATCCACATAAATTAACCGCTGCAACAGCTCATAAGTGACCAAAGTCACTCCGAACTGCGGCGACGACCTCAGCACACGCGCTAAAACCAAAACAAAACAAAACAAAAATCAACAAAAACATTCCCAAAACCCAAAACACCAACTGCCCATACCAAAAGCTCCTTTCCAAAACGCCCTCCCGCCTTCCTCGAGCCAAATCTTCCTCGCCGCATCCACGACCCCCGTATAAGTCGTCTGTCCAGCCCGCGCCTGCACCTGCAGCCTCGTCTTGATCACATCGGCGGGCGTGACCAACGACGCGGCCGGAATGCCCGCCAACGCCGCGGCAAACAGCAACGAGCCGGCGCTGTTGTAGCCCTCGCTGTCCGCGAACAACGCCTTCGTGTGCGCGTACGCGGGGAAATAAATCGCTGAAAACGGGATATCGCGAAGGAAACAAGCGCGGGCGCCTTTGTACAGCCCGAGGAAGCCGAGGTCCTTGAGCACGGTGATGGCGCTGACACGTGACGCGAGCGTGATCTCGCCGGCGACTTGGAGGCGGATTTTCACGATTTCGATCGGGTTGGTGAACATGACTTGCGAGCCACCCGCCTGAAATGAATTAGTTAAATTAATTGATTTAGTTAATTAATTAATTAATTGATTATTACTGACAACTGCTCCGGCGAGGATTTCGGCCGAGAGTGCGATTTGTCCTTTTTCGGTGCGGAATTTGTCGCGGATGAAATCGTTCATCTGGAAGTTGGATTTGTTTTTTGGGTGAGTTTTGGTTCGTGTGGGGGTGGGTGTTGTGATGTTTTGGGGTTTTCTTATGGTGTTACTAAGTGGGGTGGCGCGATTGGGGTGTGGGAGAGTTGGGAAAAGTGCAAGTGGTCGATTTTCGTTGAAGATTATTTGGGTTTTTTGGTTTTGGTTGGTTTCTTGAATCGAAATTTTTTTTTTTTTTGTTGGGAACTAATGTTTTTCGTTGGAAATGATTTTTTTTTTTTCAATGATAAAGGAATGGTTTTGCACGAAAACATACATTTGCATGAAAATCATGTGATTTTGCACTAAAAACAATTTTTTTTTCATGAAAAACAAATATTTTTCTATGATAAATCGAAGAATTTCCACGAAAAACATATAATTTTTTGAAAAAAATCAAAGATTTTTCCACTAAAGACAATTTTTTTTCATGAAAAACGAAAAATTTTCCACTAAAAAACTTTTTTCCATGCAAAACGAATAATTTTTCATGGAAAACAAATAATTTTGCACGAAAAACAAATAATTTTCAACTAAAAACAAATAATTTTCAACTAAAAATAAATCATTTTCCACTAAAAACAAATAATTTTCCATGCAAAACAAATAATTTTCCACTAAAAACATCTTTTTTCCATGAAAAACGAATAATTTTTCCTGCAAAACAAATAACTTTCCACTATAAACATCTTTTTTCCATGAAAAACGAATAATTTTTCATGCAAAACAAATAATTTTCCACTATAAACATCTTTTTTCCATGAAAAACGAATAATTTTTCATGAAAAACAAATAATTTTCCACTAAAAACATCTTTTTTCCATGAAAAACGAATAATTTTTCATGCAAAACAAATAATTTTCCACTATAAACATCTTTTTTCCATGAAAAACGAATAATTTTTCATGAAAAACAAATAATTTTCCACTAAAAACATCTTTTTTCCATGCAAATCAAAGAATTTTCCACACAACGTAATTTTTTCCACGCAAAACGAAAAGTTTTCCACTAAAAACATCTTTTTTCCATGCAAAACGAATAATTTTCCATGAAAATCAAATACTTGCAATGTTTTTCCATTAAAAACAACTCACTTGCACATATTTGCCCATCATCGAGCCAACCCCGACTACCAACAAACATCCACACAACATTTCTAATCACATTTTCATCCCCCGTCGCCGTCCACTCAAACTCTCGTGGCCACCACCCAACTTACAGTGAGTTTAATGGCTTTTTCAGGCGCGACTCCAACAAGTTGCGGAATCAGACCTCGGTACAATCCAAACACGCCCTCGTGTCGCATCACTTTCTTGAAACAATCCAGACTGTTTTTGTACATCAATTCACCCACATAAGAACCAGAACGCTGATTCTGCAATCTGGTTTTTACTAAATCGATCGGGTAAACCGCAGTCGCACCAGTCGCTGTAAAAAAAAATCAAAAAAAGTAAAAAAAATTAAAAAATAAATCGAAATTCGGTTAACTCGACCGAAACTCACCACCGGCAATTGCACCGAGTAAGAACCTGTAACCGCTCTCTAGAAATTGAATAAAAACGCCTCGTTCGTCGGGACTCTGTAAAAAAAGAAATATTTTTCCATGAAAAACCAATAATTTTCCATGCAAATCAAAGAAATTTTCCATGAAAATCAAAGAAATTTCCACTAAAAGCAATTTTTTTCATGAAAAACGAATAATTTTCCACTAAAAACATCTTTTTTCCATGAAAAACGAATAATTTTCCACTAAAATCATCTTTTTTCCATGAAAAACGAATAATTTTCCACTAAAATCATCTTTTTTCCATGAAAAACGAATAAGTTTTCTTGAAAAACAAATAATTAATAAAAACATAAATAATTTTGCACTTTTTAATCATTTTTGTCGATTAAATTCACCTGCACTGCTTTGACTTCTCGAAATGGCTTGAAAAATGATTTGGTTAATCGTTCCGGAGCAATTACTTCCAAGTCCGAAAACGTAATTTTCCTACAAACAATTATTTTAAATTTAAAAAATAAAATCGTTTCTACTTTATTTACCCGGTGTGGTGTAAAAGATCGACTAGTTGGAATAAAATATCGGTTTCTAACGGCGTAATTTGCGATATTTGCTGCGCCGCGTATAAAAACTCCTCTGAAACCAAAACAAAAACATTAATCCAGATCGAAATTCAACTCCTACTTCAATTTTCACTTGTTTAACTTGACCGACTTGTTTAAATTCATTAACCATTAATCAAACGCTATTAAAAAAGAAATTTCTCTCAATAAAACTCGACAAAACCACAAAATTCCGCCATTTAACATACAAAAAACATCCAAAAAACATTCAAAAACCCTCACCTTTGGTTACTTCTTGGTTTATATTACTTTTCGTAAAAGATAAGTAAATCTTTTTCACCAATTCCATGTTATTTAGCAAATTACTAAACGCCATGAAATAAGGAAAGCTGACAAGATGGCCGCCGCTTCCCCCACCCGCCGCCTGAAATTTCAAATTCAAACGAAGGAAGAAAAAAAACGTTAAACCGTCGAAAACGAATTTCTAACGACTGAAAAACAACTCACGGCGACGAGATTTGCTCGCACTTCTTTGGTGAGCAAATGTGTTTTGATTGACACCATAATTTCGTGGAAATCTAAGGCAGTGATGTAACCGCAATCCTTTTTGTCGAATCGTTTGAACGCCTGGATCGCGTGTTCTTCGTGAAAATCCTGTCGCAATTAGAGCGAATTTTACATTTGATTTGAGCGTGAGAAAAGTGGTTTGTCTAACGTGGAGAAATTGGCTGAATTCGGAGTAAGACACGGCTCGTTTTTTCGTTTTTCCGAAATAGAGTTTGACGAAATCGCTGTCGAAGTCGAACGGGATTCGATGGTGCAGGACCGTTTGTTTGACGACGTCTTCGAATTCGTCTGCAAATTAGAAATAAAGGGTAGAGATTTATTTTTGGTTTTTTTATTTTTTATTTTTATTACCGACTGTGACGGAACCGGATCCGTTTGTGTCGAATAGTTGAAAAGCGGTTTTGTATAAGGAATCGGGTAGACACAAAATGGCTTCGAAGGCTTGGAACTCGGGAAATGATATAAGTCTTGAAATGAAAGATGAAAAATGCATTAGAAACCAGAAATAATCCATAAAAACACAGCAAAAACTGGATACACCCCATGAAAATACAACAAAACCTTGAAACCCAACTAAAACTTGAAATAACCCACGAAAATCACAATAAAAACCTAAAATAACCCATAAAAAAATTACAAAAACACAATAACCACCCATAAAAACCAAAAAAAATTGAAATAATTCATAAAAACATAACAAAAACCTAAAATAACCCATGAAAAACTCAACAAAAACCTGAAATATTCCATAAAAACAAACAAAAACCTAAAATAACCCATGAAAACTCAATAAAAACCTAAAATAACCCATGAAAAACACAACAAAAACCTGAAATATTCCATAAAAACTAACAAAAAGCTGAAATAATCCATAAAAACACACTAAAAACTTCACATACCCCATAAAAACACACTAAAAACTTCACATACCCCATAAAAACACAACAAAAACTGAAATTTTCCATAAAAACACAACAAAAACTCGAAATAACCCATAAAACACAACAAAAACCTGAAATATTTCATAAAAACACAACAAAAACTCGAAATAACCCGCATAAACACAATAAAACCCTCAAATCATCCATAAAAACACACCAAAACACTACTAACTACCCCCCAAAACACCAAAAACTCCAGCATAAAGCCGTGTTCATTTAATCCGTACCCATCTTTACTCGTATCAATTACACCGCCGAGTAACTTGATTGCTGCCGGATTATAATTCTCCTCTTTATAAAGTCCTAAAAAACCGCGAATAAAATCATTCGACGTCATATACTTCTCCCCATCCTCCGTGGCACTTGCATGCTGCAACAAACAAACAAAATCAACAATCAACAACAACAAAAATCACTTTTCTAACCAAAAACCAACCAAACCTTATTGAATATCTCAAATAATCTGTCCGTCGATGCCCGCTTGGTGAAACTCGTGCCCTAAAACACAAAATAGGCCTATTTAATGAAAACGACCAAAAAAACGTCCAAAAAACGTCAAGTTTCGTCCAAAAACCCATCGGTTACCTCTGCAACCCACGGGTAATTCGATAGGAGAGACATTTTAGGGTGCAAAACCGAAATTTAAACCAAAAAACCAAACAAAACAGGGTTGGATTCGATTGATAAGCGAAAATGTTTTCGAGTGCAAAGAGCAAAAATTAACAAAAAATAAAATTTATTAAAAAATATTTTAAAAATATTAAAAAATATTAAAAAATTATAATTAATTTCTTCATTTCGTGGAAAATATGAATACGAGCAATTTATTTTTAATATATTTTCCGCTTTTTCCGAGTTTGGACTTCGGTTTTTGAGTGCGGGCTGAATTTATAATGTTTACCATAAACCGGCGGCCATTTTGGAGTTTACAAAACCATCACTTTTGTCGATTTAGCCCCAAAAATCACATTTTTTAAACCCGAATAACCCATTTCTAGCCATTTCCAAGTAAGAATAACCATTCTAAAATATCCATCCACATTTTTAAACGTTTTTTCACTTTCTATTTTTAATTTTTCCGAAATTTTTTTCGTTTAGAACTCGAATTATTTATAGACGACCTCTTTAAACGACCGAAAAGTTCATCCAAGACGTCCCAAAGTGTTAAATTAACACGATTATAACGATTATACAGCTTATAATTCGTATTTTGATTGATTTGGGCTCATTTTTCACAGAAAAACGTGCAATTCGTCGCGAATTTCGTCTCCAAATGGCATTCTCGTTCCGTCCGTGTCGTGTTGCATCGCAATCTCGTTTCGGTTATTTATGATTTACCTCGTGACAATAAACGGTTGTAAAAATCAAGTCATAAAGCCAGGAAGTCATTGGTGTTCGTTTAACTGGTTTGGCCTACGATAAAACAAGCGCAAATAAATAAAATAAAATAAAAAAATTTAAAAATGAAAATAAAACTAAAAACACGCACAAACGCGTGCAAAATAAGACAAAAACAAACGAATTTGGCATCGGGTGATCGTGCTGCGTGAAATAAATACCGTTTCTACTTCGAAAGTGCCTAAACCTCCATTTGAATCAGCCATATTCCCCCTGTGCGCCGAGTCACGTGCATTAATGGGGGACTCATTGCTGGTTTCGGATCCAAATTTGTTACGTCATGTTTTGTATTGATCATTGTTTGTGTTGAGAAATTATGACGTTGGATCAATAATGGGTTAGAATTGTACGGTGGTCTGAAAGATACAGACTGCTTATTGAAATAAACGTTTAATATTTGAATATTATACACAATATGACTAATTTTATGGAAATTAAGTTAAATTTGTTAAATTAAATGATTTTATGGAATAAATCTTAAGGTTTTTTGAAAATATTCATTGTTTGGCTGGTCACGCGACTTCCGTAGAATGTCACAAAGTGAAGGTGCGCGATGGCGGGTAAGTTTTAGCAATTTGTGGCTTTATGAAGGAAATTAGCGGTTAACGAGTTTCGGTTTTACGAAATATAAACAAAATACTTATAAAACAGGTGCGGGGTAACATCCAAACCGACACTAACATTCAATTCCCATCTAAATGACGTTTAATTTCGTTAAAAACCGCAAAATTTGTCAAAAAAATGTAAACAAAAATCCAATTTCCGCATAATTCCATCGAATTTCCATTTATTTGCAGCCGTTTCGATCCTCAGAAGCAAACTAGAAGCTTATGTGAGCTCGACGAACACAGCTATCGACTTCAAACTCGGTAAATTCAATAAATTTTGTCAAAAATCGATTTTAATTCAATTTTAGTTCGAAATGAAAATGACGTACATTCGGACAAATCGTCCTTCAAGCCGGAATTCACTCACCAAATATTCGGAGACAAGTAAATGCTAAAAGAAAAACAAAAAACAATGAAATTACGTCGACAACTTCTCGTTGAAACAGCGAAAGTGTGTTCGGCTACCGCGATTTGTCGATCCAACTCTACTACACCGGCGCGAGCCTACACCCATATTTGGGCATGAACTACTCGGAAAAGATCGACCCGAGCAAATACGACGGTGTTGAAGCTGACGTCATATTACCGAAGATCGCCGAAAAACTCCAGCCGGGATTCGCGACCAACTTGGACGAATTTATTCACTCGATTTCGTCGAATAATTCGAAATTCAAACCGCACGGCGACAAACTGCACGAATTTACACTCCCAGGTCGACAGAAATCGAAATTTCGAGTCACGTGACACGAATAATAATATTATTTCGATGATTTTTAGATGCGGAGAACGTGAAGCGGATTTACGAGATTTATAAATCCGACATGGCGAGTGCGGCATTCAGAGATTACTACGAGCGATTGCAGACGTTCGTGTTGTGGTACATCGACGCGGCTTCGTACATCGACGTCGACGACGAGAAATGGAATTTCTATTTGATTTACGAGAAGTACAGAGAGTGCGAGCACCAGCGGTTCGCGATCGCCGGTTTTTGTACGGTTTACCATTATTACGCGTATCCGAATTTGATCCGGCCGCGGATAAGGTGATGGCGGATTGGCTATGTTGGTTGGCTCGATTTTCATTGGTGGATTGTTTGTTTTGCAGCCAGATGCTCGTTTTGCCGCCGTTTCAGCGGCGGGGGATCGGCGCGGAGTTGTTGCAGTGTATTTGCACGCAGTACGTGGCGGATCCGCGAGTTTTGGACATCACGGGTGAATTGATTGATGGGTTTTTAGACTAAAATGTCAATTTTTAGACCAAAATTCCACTTTTTATAGGCCAATTTTTGTAATTGCTCGGTCACAATTGATCTAAAATGTGGATTTTTGGTCTAAAATGTCAAATTCCGGCCTAAAAGCATCAATTATTAGACCAAAATTGGATTTTTTTGTTTTTAATTTTGTTTTGTACCATCTAAAATGAGCCCTAATCGTTGACTGATCGGTTTTATTTCTCTTTATTAGTTGAGGATCCTTCGGAGGAATTCGTTCGGCTGCGCGATTACCTCGACTCGAAAAACTGTCTCAAACTGAAGAGTTTCAAAACGGAAATGTTGCGCGACGGCTTCAGTGAAGAAATGGCTGCCGAAGCCCAAACCAAACTCAAATTAAACAAAGTGAGTGACCAAGGGGGCCCCCAACCGACAGAAACATCCAAATCAATTAAATTTGAATTATTCACAGAAACAATCGCGCCGCATTTACGAGATCCTTCGTCTGCGGGTCACTGACAGCGGAAATGGCGCCCAGTACCGCTCGTACCGGCTGGACGTGAAAAACAGACTCAACTTACCCTTCCAAGTGACTAAATCGCGCGCAAAACCAAACAAAAATCAATAAATCGCGTTAATTTTCACAGAAACAGCAGTCGGATCTGATGAAACTGCAGAAAACGCTCCGACCCGAGGAACTCAAAGCGACGCTAAATTGCACGAATAAGGAGCAGCGAATCGAGCAACTGGAACGCCAATACCAGGAACTCGAGTCCGATTACCAACGCGTCTTAGCCAGACTCGCCACGTCCAAATTATCACCCTGAATTACAAATTACAATTTACAATTAAAACGAGTAAAAATAGAATTTTTTGTTTACGTATTTTTCATTTATTTCTTAAAGAAAGCAACAGACTCTCGACTCGAAAACTCACTAAAAGATCAATTTTAATCAATTAAATTTATCAAACAGAAAATGTCAAAATGGAATGCCCTAAAACGCTATTTCCCCTTTCTAATTCCTCTTATAAAGAGTACAGCATCAGTTCACGAACTAGTCCATTAAATTCCACTCGTTTAAACACCGAAAAACGTCGACAAAAGAAAAATCAATGAAAAATAATCAAACGCATCGTATACGAATTCATGCAAAAATCATACGAATTCACGAAGATCTCGGGCAAAATCGTACGATTTCACGCAAAATCAGTGTGAAATCAAAATCAAACGAAGCAAACATGTGAACCAACTTTTGTTTTCATATTGTTTTAATTTTCGTTTACAGCATCACAAAGTGATAAAAACTATTTCGCTCAATCGCGACTTGCAGACGGGGAATAATAGCAGTTACAGATTAAAGTGGTGAGGGAGCACTAACAAAACCACCTACACACCGTTCAACAATTTACTCATTCCATTCCATTCCATTTCCAATTCCATTCCAAATTCCATTCGTCGACACCACCGGTCGACATCGACATCGACATTTCCACATTTCCACCCCACGTCGCGGGCCCCTCACTCGCGGAAGGAAGGAAGGAACCCCGCTTCAATTCAACCAATCAACGAGAAAAGCACTTTTTTTCCCACAATCCTCCATTACCTCTTCGCCAACTTAATCACAATCCCCGGTCGCGGCCCCCTCTCCACGCCCATCGCCGACACCGTCCACTCGGGATCGTTCGGATCGTCCCCGATCACCGACGTGGACGACGAACTCGTCGGCGTCGCGGCTCGCTCCGGCACAACCGCCACCGGAACTGGCTCCGGCCCCGGCCCCGGCCCCGGCCCCGGCTCCTTATCGATGGGTGGCGGCGGCAACGGCACCGGCAACGGCGGCGGCAAGGGCGGCGGGGGCAGCGCCGGCAACTCCTCGCTCGACGATCGGCGTCGGGGCGGCGACCCTGGCGGCGTCTGCATGCAAACCTTCGCCATCTCGTCCACCTCGAGGTCGTCGAGGGGAAACGTCCGTTTGTCCCAGGGTGACACGGGGTCCTCTTCGATCTCTGGCGACACGCACCGGAAGTCCTCGTTCGAGCGCTCGCGTTTGGTGAGCGAAGTGGTGCGGCGCCGGGCACTGTTCGTGAGGTTGTCGGGAGCGTCCATGGGTGCCGGGGTGGACGGCGGGGTGGTGATGGGGGAGTCGTGTTGTTCGGGCGGGGAGGGGGACATGGGGTCGGGGGTGTTGGCGCCGCTACTGTCGCACCGGCTGTCGGTGCGCATGTTGCGCGGTCTGCCGCGGCCGGGCAGGTGGGGGTGGTGAGGGTGGGGATGGTGCGGGTGAGAGGTCACGGGGTAGCCCATGTAGCGTTTTTTCTCTTCGTGTTCGCATTTTGTGTGGCGGATGTCGAAGATTTCGTCGGAGAGGTCTTCTAAAGACTGCAAATAGATAGAGGGGGTTAGTTTTTTGATTGGGGTTTTGATGGTGGTGGGATGTGAGATTTGCAAATTGCAAGTTTTGGAGTGAAGAAATTGCGAGGAATTTGATAAAATTTGGATTTTAACGATAAAATTCCGATATTTCTTGCTAAAATTCGACAAAATGTTCATTTTTTTTTTGCTGAAATTCGATAAAATTTAATTTTTTCCGATAAAAATTCGATATTTCTTGCTAAAATTCAATAAAACTCGAATTTTTCCAATAAAAATTCAATAAAATCCGAATTTTTCTGATAAAAATTCGATATTCCTTAATAATTTTCGATTTTTCGGGTTAAAATTCGAACTTTTACAGTAAAGTTATGACTTAAATTCCGATATTTCTTGCTGAAATTCGATAAAATTTGAATTTTTCCGATAAAAATACGGTACATCTTAATAATTTTCGATTTTTCGGGTTAAAATCTAACAAACTCCTCACAAAAAATTCACATCCAAAACTTCCACAATTGCAAAACCAACCGTCCCACCAACCCACACCCAAACCCAAACCTCATCTTCGCTCTTCACCGCCACCAACCCATTATCTTTAGGCACAGCGACGGCCGCTTCCTCTTTCTCCACATCCTCGGCCAACCTCCACCTAAAAAAACAAAAAAAAAACACCAAATCAATGCCCACACTCTCCACCAACCTCGCACCACTTTCGCTTTACTTGGGCGTGAGAATCTCCTTGTACTGAAGCCTCTCGACCCTCGTCGCGGCCGCCATGCTGTAAGGTATCACTATGTTATTGATGTCGTAAGCGCTCTCGCCGCGCCGTCGCCTCGTAAGCTCCTGCACCATCGTGGACTTCCGCGGGTGCTCTTTGTGGTCGATGCTCGAGCCCATGCTGTTGTCCCCTAGCGAGGGCACCGGCGACGCGGGTTTCGACGAACTGCCAGAAGAACCCGATAGGTTTCGTTCGCGTTGCTTTTTCATCGCTACAAAATTAATTTTTCAATTTTAGATCGACATTTTTTGTTTTAGTTATTTGAAAGTAAGTACCGAGAGACATGTGGGAAAACGCGCGTTTCTTTTGAATTCGATCTCCGCGCCCAGTTTTATTCAAAGGCAGCGAACCGCTCCTTCCGCGGGGTCGTTTTTCGCCGTTTAATTTCTTTTTCAGTTCTGGAAAAAAAGGAAATAAAGAAATTTAATTACGGTGTGGATCAATGACTAATAAAAATCGAAGTTAAAGCGATTTAATTAATAAAACGCAAAATTTAATCAACAAAATTGATTAAATAACAAAATGAACGAGTTTCTTTCAATTCAAAAAATCGATTTGCGTAATAAAAATCTCGATCTAATCAAGAAAATCGGTTTAAGAGAAATAAAACAAGCTTTTTTAATTAATTAAATCGACTTTCTTGAAACAAATCCAAATTCAATCAATAAAATCAATTTAATGAAATAAAATCAAAAGCTAATCAATAAAATCGATTTAATTATTCAACTAAAGCGAAGTTATAAGCGATTTAATTAATAAAATGCAAAATTTAATCAACAAAATCGCTCAAATAACTGAATGAAGACTTTTTTAATTCAAAAATCGATTTAATTAATAAAAATCGGTTTATGAGCAAAAGCAAGCATTTTTAATTAATAAAATCGATTTTCTTAAAACAAATCCAAATTTAATCAACAAAATCAATTCAAAATCCAAACAAGACCCATCCCCAAGCCCAAAAACCAAAAACAACTCCTCACTGGCTGTCAACGTCGCCGTCGCATTCTTCTTCAACTTCCGACTCCTCTTCTGCACATCATTACCGCCCACAACGCCCAAATGACCTCTCCTACAACAACAAAAAACAAAAAAACCAAATTAACCCTTGCGCACACACCAAACCTCAACGTCAACCTCACTTTCTCGCCGCAGCCGTCACTTTCTGCTTCTGCCCCACTCGATGCCAATCCCCCCGATTAATCAACGCCTCGAATCTCAAATGCGTCGCCACGTCCTGCTCGAAACTCAGCACCGAATGAAACGACGGATCCAGCAACGCGACGCGCTCCTCCAACGGCATCGCGTCCGCCTCCAAATTCATCGTGTTGTTCACGCGTCCGCCGCACATCACGCACGGCGCCACCGGCACACAAAAACAACCACAGCGCACCGTCGACAGTTTCGCCGCCTTCTCGCTCCTCCGCTCGAGGCCCCGCGTGTCCACCAACTTCCGCTTGCGGAACTGCTTCAGCGCCCGCGTCCGACTCGCCGTGCACGTCGCGTCGGGAGCCTCGGCAGGCTCCGCGTCGCCGTTCGGCACCTCGTTGCTCGTCGGCGCGCTCTTGCCGACGAAGCCGTTGACCCTCGAGTTGTTGAGGGGCGCGGCGGGCACGCGGGGCTCGTTGTTCCTGAGTTCCGGGCTCTTGGTCGGTCCCAGCCTGCTGGGAGGTTGCGTCGATGAGGCGCGGACGGTGTCCGGTTGCGGCTCGAGTTGGACCGGGCGTTTGGCGGCGCGTAGCTTCCGGTAGGTGTCGTTTTGTTGGCGGATTCGGTACTCGAGGTCGGACACTTGGGCTTGGAGCCACGTCCAGCGGCAGGCGACTGCTGACCGGTCCATCGCCCATTTCCAGGCTGCGCGTTTGTTTCTGGTTGGAAATTAGACAATTTGTTTATTAGTTTTTTTGGTTTTGTATTGATTTTTGCGTATTTTTGTTGTTCGCCGTCGACCTAAAAATGTCATTGACTTTTTCATCTATTCATAGCTAGGCTAATTGTGATGCAAAGGGGTTGCTCTGGATCGCGAGCATATTTTCACCGGTAGACAAAAAAACAGTGAAAATTAAGTTGCATCGATAATTTGGTTTGGAATAATCAATTATTGGTAATTTTCAGTGGCAAGTTTGAAGAAAAAATCAAACCATGCGTTTAATTTTACCCAAAACATTGAAACTCGAATGATTCCTTTCAATCCACCCAAAAGGAATAGAATAAGTCAAATTGAATCAATTTCACTTTTAAAAAAAAACGATAAATTCTAATTCATTTCATTTAAAAACCTAAAAAAAGTCAAATTCTATTATCAATTTCAGCCAAAAACATCAAAAAGCAATTAAATCCCATCAATTTTAGCCAAAAAAAAAAAAGTCAAATTATATAAATTTCCTTTTAAAAAAATACATTAAAACCAATAAATTCTAATCAATTTTATCGAAAAACCTAGAAAAGGTCAAATTCTATCATTAATTTCAGCCAAAAACCAATAAAAACCAATTAAAACCCATCAATTTTAGCCAAAAACCAATAAAAACCAATTAAAACCCATCAATTTTAGCCAAAAACCATCAAAAAGCCAATTAAATCTTATCAATTTCAGCCAAAAAACATCCAAAACCCGATTAAATCCCATCAATTCTAGCCAAAAAATATCAAAAACCAATTAAATCCTATCAATTTCAGCCAAAAAACATCCAAAACCCGATTAAATCCCATCAATTCTGGCCAGGAAACATCAAAAACCAATTAAATCCCATCAATTTCAGCCAAAAAACATCAAAACCCGATTAAATCCCAACAATTTTGGCGAAAAAACATCAAAAACCAGTTAAATCCCACCAATCCCACCCCCAAAACACACCCACCCCCACCAAAAACCAACAGCACACACCACACCACAATTCACGTAACACTTACATCGCCACCGCATGCGGCCTCTTCTCATCAAACCCATCCAACTCATCGCAACTCTCACCACCCGAACTGCTCTCGGTCGCATCCGAATCAATCGCCTTCTCCAAACACCTCACATTCGTCTTCAACGTACTCCCCACCCTCTCCATCTCCCGGCACAACTCCACCGGCAACTTCACCCCGGCCGCCGCATTCTCCACCTTGTCCACGCTCCTCAAATGCTGCAACGTCACGTACTTCTGCCGACACGGCGACCCGTGACTCGACTCCAACTTCTTCACCAAATTAACCAGCGCCGCCGTCGACAAATTCTTCACGTCCTCGCACTGCAATATCTCCGCCTTCAAGTCCGAATTATTCACGCTCCCCCCAGCGTTCGCGATCGCCGCCTTCAACCCTTGCTGCAGCCTCTCGCGCCGACTGGGCAGCTGCAGCGTCCTCTGGTGCTCCTCCACCAGCACCCCCAGCTCCGCCAGCACCTGGCGCTCCAACTGGCGCCCCTGCAGCTTGAGCACGACGCGCGTCAAGTAGTCCGTGCGTCGCTTCAGCTTGGCGTTCCGCTCCGACATCTCGTCCAGCCTCGATTTCACGGCGCCGCGCTCTCCGAGCACCTCCGCTTTCTTGTTCATCGTCTTCAGCATCCCCATGGCGGCGTCTTCGCGCTCCTCGCCACTGGTCATCATACACCGCGCGTCTTCGTGCGTCGCCGACTTCAAGCGCTGCAGCTGCGACGCGAGCAGGAGTCGTTTTCGGACGCCTTCTTCGAAGTCGAGGCCCTTCTTGACCACGTCGAGGGCGATGCGGGAGATGGGCGCGCTGTCGGCGCCGCTCGGCGACGTGTAGGGGAGTTTGAATTTCTCAGCCTGACTGGCCGCTTCCGTGAGGGCGGGCGCCATAGGGAAGCCGCATAGCCTTAGATGCATCGGCTAGTGTCCGGCAACTCACATCCTCGCGTCGACACCTCACTGTGGGCTCGTGGAACCGTTTTATTCTCTTTTCCTGCTAATTAATCCGATTTTCCTCGACATTTTCATTCAAATTTCGATTTTTTTCCCGATTTTTTTCGGTTTTACCTGCAAAATAATTTTAAAAACGTTAATATACATTCGTTTACGTGTTTGATACTCACTTTACCTTATTTATTTCGGTTTGTTGGTGATTTTTTCGACCGCTATCTGTTTGAAACGAGAAAAAAAGGAAAAAATAAACAAAAGATTTTCGAATCGAGTTTTGTTGTTTTTGCGCGCAATTTCTTTGGTTTTCGGGTCGGAAAAAACGAATTATCTCTCTCCGGCGGGTTGGTTTTTCGCCAAAAACATTCTAACGTTCAATTTTAACGTCGAACAATGACTAAGCACGAAACCACGTGACACCTTCCGATTTACGCTGCTGCAGCATACACAAAACGACGTCGATAAAAGCCAAGAAATGGGCGACTCGTTCGAAAAATATGCGCGATTTTGCGCATCTTGCTGACTTAAACCGACCGCGAGCGTCGAGCCACGTTAAAATACGTTCGTTTACCTATCGGTTGCTACCGCTCGTCGGTTTTTGCACCTGGAATTTCTCTCGGAAAACGCGTCGAACCAAAACTCCACACAAAAATGGCGGCCAAAAGGAGACGAGCAAACTGCTCCACACAAGAACTGCATTTACATACGACTAACGTGATTGGTCGAGGTTAGCACTCTTCTCTCCTCCCATTGGTCCGCGATATTAGACTAGCTCTTCCGTCCTTTGTTCTTCCCTCCCGCCGCTTACACGTTTTCAGGGCCACGATGCCTCGAATTTACTCGTTTTACCCGACAAATCCGTCGAAAAACCCACGAAAAAAGATAGTAAATAAAAAATTTCAACCCGCGCCGACATTTTCCCGATAATCCCGCGCACATTTCACCTTCATTTCTCGTCGCACCGCATAATCGTCTGCGCCTCGCTCAATTGGCGCGCTTTACAATTGATGCCGCCATCTTCCTTCCATTTCAAATCCATTTCTACAAAAGAAATACTCGTTTTTCGCTCCTAAAACCTCAAAAACAGCCCGCAAACACAAAAAACACGTCGAAATATTTCCGTATTTCGATCCCCCGTTATTATTTCCCTTTTTATTCAATGCAAATCCATCATTACTCATCAATTCGTTCCCCAAATCAACACAATTTCCTTACATTCAGCTAACAGTTGGCGAAGAATGATTACGTACATCATCCCCATCCTTTATCAACTCAATAAACTTTTTTTTCCCACTTCCTTTCCTCCATAAATAAAGACAATACCAACACCACCCACAACACAATTGTCCTTTATTCCACCAATGACACCCAACCTGATCAAAACAAAAAGCAAATATCACCAAACTCGAGTGTTTACCTGACGGGAGTCAACAAACCGCCATGTTATCCTATGGCGATTAGGGTTAACACAAATCTTGACACCAAAAATGCCTTATTTGACTCGAAAAAAAGCGTTAAAAACACCTTTATTACGCTAAATTCGTGCATTAAATCATCTTTTACACCTTATTTAAGCATTAAATGCATTTATTTGACGTTTTTATTAGTTTTTGTCACATTCTATCACCTTTAGGCCTAAATTCGTAAACGGCTGCTCTCGCTTTTTAATTCTCCACTTTCATTTTCACACAATGAAAGTTGACCTTAAAAATCGCGTGGGGGAAAAATAAATACGATTCGGATGAAGCATCGAGGAAAATGGGTTAATATCCGATTTCAATGAGAAAAAAAAAACAAATGGCGTTTTTTTAATACACAAAAACTCGCAAAAAAATAAAATAAATAAAACATCTTGGTTGCTAAGCAACCGCAAAACTTGTAATAGTCTCAGCACGGGCCGTTCGCAAATGGCGTCATCGACTCAAACCGAATAATAAAAACATTACAGAAAAATAGCGACTGCAACAACTGCGCCGAATGTCTCGAAATTAATCAATGGCGGAATATCCGTCTGGAAAATCCAGCAATAAAGACAAATCCTGCACACTTTAACGGAAAAATGAGAGCGGACTGACAAGACTAAAACAAACCCTGACAACCCGACATCTTCACCGCGTTAAAAATGCTTTCCACCGATTGGTTCAACCACCGTAATAGTGATGTCATCATCACGTGTCGAACTCATACAGTAGACACGATAGTGGATAAACACCGAAGACAAATACTTAATGAAAAATATAAACGTTTAGGATTGGTCAAGCCGTAATGACGGCATTCTAACAGACGTTACGCTTCCATTTAAGCCCTATGAACAGTTTTTGTACATAGAAATGCAACCGGTTCTTCAAGGCTGTGCCCATTAAAAGGAGTACGAGTCTTCCTTTTTCGGTGCCGTCCTTTGGGTAGATAATGGAGAAATTTCACTGTTCGAACACAATGCGGTGGATGCAGACTGGTGCAATGCAACATTGCGTGACGTCTACACGAAGGAACCGATCGGCGAATTAAAAACCGATAAAAATATGGAAAAAATCGTAAAATTTAAATTTTTAGTTGAAATAAATTTTTGTCCTCTATTTCCGTAGTCACAACAAGATCATTATGCAAGGACGTTTCGATTGGTGTAATTAAAATGACGTCAGTCATAAGCTAGTTTCTCATTGGTTGATT
Source organism: Strigamia transsilvanica (assembly GCA_034701245.1). Classification (NCBI taxonomy): domain Eukaryota; kingdom Metazoa; phylum Arthropoda; class Chilopoda; order Geophilomorpha; family Linotaeniidae; genus Strigamia; species Strigamia transsilvanica. The sequence continues at coordinate 1,603 of JAQIXU010000811.1, read as the reverse complement.
TCAAAATCGGGGAAAACGGCGCGGAAAAAATTGATAAAATGGCGGAAAAAATTTATTGTTTTAAGATTATAGTGATTAAAATATTTAAAAATATGAATAAAAATTTGATTAATTGTATATCCGTAGTGTTCTATCATTTTTTTTAAATTTTACTTCCCGCTCGTTTTACGATTGGTCGTTAAACCTATTTTCCCCACCGCACAAAAAAAATTGCAATTTCCTTTCAATTTTGACTTAAAATTTAAAAAAAATTCATTGTATCGCGAATTGTTCACTCAAACATGAATTCCCTCATTATTTTCTCTCCTATCTATTTATTTTCTCAATTTCAAGGTCAAAAAATGAAAAAAAAATGAAAAAAAACCATCAAAAATCGACAAAAACATCAAAAGTTAATTTAAAAAACCAATAAAATTTAACAAAATTTTAATTTTTGCCAATTTCAAGGTTAAAAATAAAAATAAAAAAAACGGGAAAAAATCGAAAAAAATAATAAAAAAAACGGAAAAAAAATCGAAAAAACCACAAAAATTCAATTTTTGTCATTTTTCTCGAATTCTTTATCAATCCGGTGATTAAAAACCACTCGGGAGCCAGCAACCCATGGCCACTTTCAAGGACAACGTGCGAAAAAACGTACAACAAAGTGTAATACGTGTCTTATCCAAACAAAATGTCACGTGGTTCGTGTGATTTTCGCACTGGGTGGACAAATGGCGCAAGAAAAGTGAAAAACTTACGATTCAATCGATGTCCCAACACTCCCAACGTGGTATAATCCAATTTACGCGTTATCCACGCTAATCCTGGTCTGCGTACACACCAAATCACTTATCAGTTGTATTTTTCCTTCCACTTTTTCACACTTACGTTTCGTAATCACTTTGCTACTTATCGGGCACAATGAGAGAGAAAAAAAATGCACTCAAATTGAACACAACAACCGCCCGAATCAAAGCCACACTCGCTTCTGATGCAATTTTTCTTGGCATTGTGGGTACGCTCGTTTAGAGACATCGGGTGACGGAATGGTGAAGTATTTTTTATGCGCGCCAGCTGGTGGTGGGGTTTGGAGTTTTTTTTTTGTTTTTGTTACGTTGGTTTGGTTTTTACGTTTTAGCCGTAGTCGGTGGCGTAGAATTTGAAATGGATTGACTGGAAATAAAGGAGATAAAGTATATTAGATTTATTTTTGATTTTGTTTTGTTTTGTTTTATTATTTGTCACTAGTGGCGCCGGATTAATTAATTTAATTGTTTATTTGATTAAATTACGTGATTAAATTGTTTGTTTTGATTATTTATTAACGATTTATTTGTTATTCGATTTTTTCAACTTACCGTCCAATTCCTTACCATTTTTTCACACATTTTCCCAAATTTCGACCAAATCCGATTACCAAGACCAGAAAAATCAACGCAAATCAACGGTATCACGGACCCGTCATTGAGACCCAGTATAAATAGTGAAATTATGAGCGCCATTTAAATTAGTTCCTCATATTTAATTTCATTTCAAAATTTTCTGAAATATAGTTTTATTTAATAATATTCTTGCGCCTATACGATATAAATCCATGACGTAATGATATTTTACACGCGCA
>JAQIXU010000810.1:0-24697 GCA_034701245.1 Strigamia transsilvanica | reverse complement strand
TTTTCCAGTTTTCATTTTCCAGTTTTCATTTTCCAGTTTTCATTTTCCAGTTTTCATTTTCCAGTTTTCATTTTCCAATTTCAAATTTTCCAATAAAATCCTTCGACGTTTAAGAATAAATTGGTACAAAACTCAGTACAGTCTTTCTATAAATGCCAATTAACATTTCATAATTCTCACAATTACGGTTTTACTGACGTAACAATTGCAAGTTTTGACCAGTTGCTTTTTCAAATTCTGATCCCAGCTTATGGCTTCTCTGCATTGCAGTCTAAGCAAAACGAATAACAGACGTTATTCGCCATCCAATTCGTTCCAGACTTTTATCATCCGAAGCTTCGCCCCACAGTCATCATGCCTCGCCGGAAAGCAGTCTCGAGTCTGGAAGAATTGTGTTTGAATGTGGTGACTACTCGATTCGAACAAGTGCAACATCAACTGGCAAACCAACCACAACCACCCATGTTTATCAATATCATTTTTGAAAGACTGTGTCGGCTGTTTGAAGATTCTCATCGACGATTTCCGCCAAACGTCTTCATTCATTCCGGCGCCATATCTTTACACCATTTGCATCTGATTGATCTGCCCATGCTTCCACTATGCGATACAATAGGACAAGTGTGTAAAAACCTCGTGGAATTGAGTTTGGAAAAATATCCGACTAATTACACAAATTCAAAAGTGACAGTTGCAGCCACAATCAAACTGGTGCGGAGTCTACCGAAACTTCAACGTTTGAATCTTCGGTTTAGGGAAGAATGCACAAATAAAGTTGTTGCCGCAATCGGCAAGAATTGTCCACTGATTACACGTCTCGACATTTCGGGTTGCACAAACGTTACTGATACTGGCATCCGGTCGTTGAGCAGTTGTACGAAACTGGAGTGTTTGAATATTGAAGCAACTCGTGTCACAGCTGAAGGGTGTTTGTTCGCTCTCGACCGACTGCCACTTTTAAAAGTGTTCGAACATGATAAGTGGTGTGGATTAATCGCTAAGTTGTATAGAAACAGAACGTCGCGCACTTATTTGATCGAAAAAGTTCTGGAGATAGAGAACAAACATATTCCCATCTTGAGGACGATTTTCCCAAATTTACGAAGCTTAGATTTGTCGGATGATGGAACTCATCTGGATTTTAATATTTCAATATGGCCGCAACGATTGACGAGTCTCGATTTGTTCGAAGTTAGATCGGTCAATATTGGACTAATTGATCGCGCGTGGCCAATGTTGGAGAAATTAACATTAACGGATTGTACAATTGTCGATGAAAGTGATAATACGATTAATGGTCTGTTGAAAAACCTCCGTAAACTACATTTAGGCTGTTACGATTCGATCACTGCTGAAGAATTGAAAAGGTTGTTGCTACAATGTAAAAGTTTAGAAAAATTGCGCATTGTTGCGTGTCAAATAGTTTTTGACGATTTAATATCGGAACTCATCGAATCGAATGCGCTACAATGTGTGGCGTGTTTAGAATTTTCATCGTGCCACTTTCTGACTTCGACTTCGATCATGAAATTGTTGGGTGTGCGAAATGCGTTGAAAAAGTTATTCTGCTGGAATTGTAATCAAATTGACATTTCAGCTTATGATGAAATTAAAAGTTGTGTGAAATATAACAACTTGGATGTGCAGGTTGAAATGGTCATTTTCTAGATTAGGAAAATAAATCTCATAAATAACACATTTCATTCAAGTTAATAAAAATACCAAATCCAATCAAACAAAACTCTTACCTATTTTTGTATTTCTCACGTGAACAATTTCAAATTCGACATAAAATCAAGGGCACCGAGCGGAAACGAATATGACGAATTCCTGGATTTTAGTTCTAGCTGTTGCAATCAATCCGCGAAGGTTAACTTACTCAGATTTTACAAAAAATATTCAAATTTGACTGATAATGAGAACTGTAAAACGCAAGTTCATCGCTGCAAATAAGCAGAAAGACACCAAAACATAAATTATTCAGTTAGTGGCCAGGACACCAGTTTTCTAAGAATTCCAGATTTCTAAGAACCAAGTTTGGCCATGTAAAGTGGATTCACACTATGTTCACCAATGTCTGATCACCCCGACTTCAAAAAATAAGTTCATTCTTGCGAATCAGCAAAAGCATTGCAGGGTTTGTAACAGTTCTGACCAGGAGCCCCAAGACTTCTACGGGCCCCATGTCAGTCGATCAGAAACCAAAATACAAATTTTTCAAATGTACTAGAATTGTGGAGGCTACAGTTCCATTTCACTCACCGGATGATTTGTGAGTGGGATTCAGACATCAGTTGGAAAAGAACCAACTAGAACACATTTCACATTGGTTTTGGCCATTATTGTGTTATTTGTCTAGGAAAGTGTCCCAGAAGCATTTCCCAAATGTGTGGGTCACCTATCGATGACACAACCCAAGATCACCCGCCGACCACATGGCAAAGGACCTCGAGAGCGGCGGAGATCGTCACTAGTGTTTGCCTTGCCTTGCACGATGCCTGATGACTCCATCACTCCGAACGTACGCAACACGCAAGGCTCCTTGGTCAAGGCCCCTCACTTCCGGTTCCGCTCAGCGAGAGGTCCGAAGACCTCTTGCGGTGTGAAGCTCCACACAGTGGAATGGAGCCAAGGCTACTGCCCATGGCGACCGGTATCTGGTCACAAATTTAAATCGACAAATTTAACGGAAAAATCGCTTGTTTTGTTTAGGGCGCCCTTGCTGCAGGCTCTGGTGAGTTTGTTGGAGTTGCCGACGGACGATTCGGTACCGGAAGACGAACATTTCGTCGAGATCGAAGGCACCCCCGAATACCAGACCGTGTATTCGCAACTCATGTACGCGGGGGAAAAGGAACGTGATCCTTTTAACGGCAATAATCGCGATCCCAGGGTGGCCATTTTGGAAATTCGGCAGCTCGCAATTGAAATGCAAGAAGTTACGTTGAGCTTTTTTGCAGCTTGAAAAGTTAGTCGAATCGCCAGTAAATTTATTCCAATGAACATTTGCTCTTCATTCTTGCATGTATCAATATCAATATTTTATTTATTTATTTAGATTTTGACTTGTTTTTATGCGTTTCTATGTTTTTACACGTTTTTGTACTTTTTGAACCCGCTTTTACATGTCTTTACACTTTTAAAAACTATTTTGTCCGTTCCAAATGAGTTTTAACATGGTTTATCGATTTTTACATAATTTGAGCTGTTTTTACACTTTCCAAACTCGTTTTTACACTTTTTGAACCCATTTTTAACCATGTAACCATGTAACCATGTAAAGTGTAAAAATCACATAAAAACGAGAAAAATCGCATTACAAATGTAAAAAACTGGTGAAAACAGTTAAAATAAAAATAAAACACCGAATAAATCCAAATCTAGATATTAAGACAGTTTGATTTGGCGCCCAACAATTTTGGCTCGCCATCGTCACGGCTCTGAGGTTGAGTGATGTGTTTGTAATACAGTAAGCTCACAAGTCATCATCGTACAAAAGAACCCTGTTAATGGCAATCATTTCACCTAGTTGACACACTCAAAGGTTTACAATTATCTTTAATAGCTAATAGTTAATAGTTAAATCGAGTTTAAAAATCATCGTCCCATCTACTAAATATTTTGGTTCAATTTCATCTAAACGAATAAAGTCTGGTCCTCCAAATGCCACGTTGTCCCCATCAGTTGGTCTGTCAAAACATTCTTTATAATCGAAATTAAAAGATTCTAGATTTATGGAATGATGAGTTGTGTGTGTCAATTGATCCAACAAGCTAAATTCTGCATGATACTGTACAGGCCAACTAAGTATTGCATCATTTGGACCTTTCATTACTCTTAGGTAAAGAGATAAGTAAGTTGATCTCTTTCCTTTGCCATTAGCCCATAGCTCTAGTCGCATTTTATAACCAGCTTTACTGGTGTAAAAAGGATTGCTCCCCATGTCAATTTCCATTCCCAGTTTTGCATCAGCAAGGTTAAACTTATCAACTTTCCAGATGTATTCAAATGACGAAGCTTTTGATTGCAGTTTGTTTTTCAAATCCATTTCTATTTTATCTAGAAAAATAAAGATAAAAACTCATTACAAACTTGTGATTTCAAATCACCAAGTTTACATGTGCCAACTTCTCTAAATAAGTAAAAATTCAAATTTTATTTATCTGGAAAAGCGTGGCATTAGTTTTCTGGTAAAGATTATGTCATATGTGACTAAGTGAAATACTGTATTTCATCGATTACAAATCGCGGCTTGTAATTGCTAACGCAATCTTTTGCTACAACTTGTAATCGAGGGCGACTTTAATTGAAATTGTAAACTTCCGACGCTGGGATTTGTACTTTTCTGGAAAACTGTGACCAAGTAAATGTTGTAAATATTTTGTTGGGTATTGTCCACTTATGTCCCACAATGTTTTAAACAATCTCCAATCGAACAAAAAATAAATAAATAAACTCTTTCTAATTATTCATACCGATCTTGTCACTCAGGATTTTCTTATCCTCGGCTGAAAAAAAGAATTTTCATTTAATTCTTTTCTTTTGTGACGTGTTAACATCACAACCATTCTTACCCACGGCTTTAGTCAACTGATCTAAAAATCAAATCACAATTAAAATGATAACCGATACAAGTGTGGATAACTTACTGTTGGCAGTTATCACAGTGGTCAGTGTCTTTTCGTAGTTTTCCACATTGTCGCACAGAGTTTCTAAAATAATTCTCATGATTAAATCGCATTTAATTGGCTGAGCATTTACTGCATTAGAAAAGTCATTCATTTTTTTGAAAGGGGCCAAATGGTAAATATTTTAGGCTCTGCAGGCCATACCAACACAGAAAAAGAACAATTTTCCGATATCTGAAAATTCCGATATATATAACGGCCGATCACCTAGCTCAAGAGGCAGGATGATAAAAAGAGGCGGCGAGTCATAAGTTGCCGACCCCTGGACTAGTTCCTTCATTGGGATTGCCATTTCAAATGCAGATAGTAAATCCTCTAATTTACCAATCTTTTTTTCCATGTTCTTGTATGAATCCTCAAATTTACCAATCTTTTTTTCCATGTTCTTGTATAAATCGTCAACTAAATGTTGGTCTCGAGGTGTAAGAGTGTTTTATGTGAAACAAACACAAACAAAAACAAACAGAAATGTGGAATGACTTACCTGCACCTATTGTCACCTCATCTGAAACCAAATCCATTTATTGACATTTTTTAAAGAAATGCTCGTGTTAAGACAATTTACCTGCTTGAAATTCCAACTTTCTCTCCAGTCTCTGTATTTCCTTTGACAAGGTTAACTGCATTGAACCTGAAGACAACATTCAATTAAAGATAGTTTTACCTAACACAAATTTCCCTTCAATGATTCTAGTGAGTTTTACCTAAGAAAACTTTCATTTCCTTGCAGCACTCGTTCTGATTTGATTAAAATTAAATAAAAGTGATTAATTTTATCTCTGTTCATAACAGTGTAGATTCTATCAATACCTGTCCACTGCTACTACCTGCGTTCTTAAGTGACATGAGTTCGGAAAATGAACGCTCCAACATGGATGCATTACTCGATTGCTGAAACACAAGAAACATGAAGAAAGAATCCTGTTTATTGCAATTATTCTACCTCAGTTTGAAGATTCAGCAATAATTTCATCATCAACTCGGCATGAGAATTGCCGCTTTCGTGTTTTTCAACTTCCGATTGATTCCCCTGCAATGTTTTCATTGTAGAATTCATTTAATTTTAGTTGGGATATGTGCACACCTGGAATTCACACCCGATTGGCGAAAACTTGCACTGGCGTAAACTACGGACACATTCTTGCACATGGCTGCTCATCTGTTGGAAATCAAGGTTTAGCATTCTTTATCCAAATTCTTTTCAGAGTTGAGTGGACTCACCGTGCGACGGATAAATTTGACATTACAAAAAGCGCAGTAGAGTGGATACATGTTACAACTGTCATTGTGGCTCTGGCAAATAAAAGTCGACTTAGAAAAGAAATATTTAAATTTCGTTATAATGAACCGCGATATAACAAATTCTTGTAAATGACTTAGTTGGTGGCCAAAAGGACTTGTGGTTGTCAGCCTCTTGGCAAATAAATAAAGTGTGGTCCTCCTTCGTAAACTTCTATTTTAACCATTAAATTAACAGTCTTGGGAAAGTTACATTTATTCAAAAAAAGTAACTTGTTACTTGTAATCATTACTATTTTTTAACACACTTTTGTTTTGTTTTACATGTTCAATTTGTTGCGGGAGATTTGTGTGAATTTGTCTTTCACATAAGAGGTTACATTCAGCAAAAAAGTAACTTTAAAAATCGTTACAGTTACTCTTTAAATGTAACGAGTTACCGTTCCTAGTTACTACAAGTAAAAGATAAACGTTATCGCGTCCGTTACTAGAAAAAGTAACTAGTTACCAGTAACTCGTAACTCGTAAAGTAATTACTTCAATCTTGTTTAGATCGATGACACTGCTGCAATAACGACAAATGTTTTCATCCTTCGACTGCGTGTCTCCACTAGCTTCCTCCTAAGCAAAGAATTTCAAATTTCTGCAAGCTTAATAACAGTACAAGGGCCCAGGAACATGAATATCTATTCAACATTCTAGTGAACTTTTTTTGTCGCCTGTGATTAAATAGACGCCTGGGCTATTTTGTCTATATTAAACTTACAAGTACTTGTTTGCTCAAAGATGCCTTGTAAATACATTCGAAGCAGATTGTGGCACCACTAGAATCTATCTGGCAAATAACACTTTTCTTACCACATCTAAACATAAAATAAATAAATAAATAAAATAAATAAATACAAATAATTTGTAAATCAGTTGTGTTCAAATCAGACGTTTGAAGCAATCTCACGTACTTGTAACAAGTGAAGACATCTGAATTCATCGCGACGGAAGCAACGGAAGTGTTACATCCAGCCATTTTGATATAAACAATATTCTGTATTTGCTTTTAATGATTACAATAGCGCAGCATTGTTACGCGCTACGATGAATGTATATTGCACTGGTGCAGTAGCATTGTCATTACCAACCGAAGCTGACTCCATACTACCACGTACATCAAAACTCATCACCGGATGCTCAGCCTCTAGAAGACCGTGCTCGAAAAATCGACGATGTCCGCTCCCGATGATCCGCCAGAGGACTCTTCCACCTGACGTATCATTTGAGCTAGGGGGCCCATGCCAATCCATTCCTCCACTTTCCCCCATTCTTGGTCAAGCGGACGAACCGGGTCTACGACCACTGCCTGGGTCACTGGGCTCCTCTTCTGGGTAACAGGGACATTTCCCCTACCCATACCTTCAACTCTCTTCCTGAAATGATTGACATGCCGCATTACAAACTGCTCTGATTCCAAATCTCAGACATTGTAAGAAACAGCTCCCTTAACCTCATTAACAATACCAGGTTTCCAAGACTTCTCAGAGAAGGGAAACTCCCTGTAGTAGATCGCTTCTCCTAACTTGAAAACTCTATCGGGCACAAACTTTCTTGCGACCGCCCGCCCCAACTGCAGGTGGGTGCGAAGGGGTTGCAACAAAAATCACTGCGCAGGAGGGCCTTCTCATCGCGGCTACTCACTGATGTGTGTTGCGCAAAAAGAACCCGTGCTGTCCGGAACTGCAAATTTCCTGAGGTGAGCTTAGCTAATCTGGTTTTCAACTCCCTCACAGCCCTTTCAGCCCTACCAGTCGATTGGAGTGATATGGAGAGCTGAAAAGTAGAGAAATGGCGTTTTTGTCTACAAACGCTTTAAATTCACTGAAGGCAAAGCACGTTGCGTTATCTGACACTATGGTTAGCGGCAAGCCATAAGCTGCGAATAATCGTCTAAGCACCATTATCGTGGCACCCGACTTGGCGGTGCGGACATCCTTCGCCTCTATCCACCCAGAAAACGCGTCCACCACAATATCCGCTTGAATTATTGGTTTGTCGATGGTTGGATTACCGATGAGAGGATCACTCACATTCCTGCAATTTCAATATCTATTTGCACACTGTCTGTCTTAGAAAATCAACTAATTCTCAATGTTCAGTCTTGGTAGGGCAAAGGTTCCAAAATCGTGACTGTTGCAGTTTTATTGAGTTGTCTGGTCACCCTGGCCATTCCCATTACAGTGAGCGACACATGGGGTAGGTGTCAGACCCACATGGTCTGCATTTTGGTCAATCAAAAGCAATGGGAAAAGGACAAAGCTGCTAGCCAATGAGAATTAGTAAATTTTCGGAGTGGAAAATTGTTTTTACAACGGGTCGCCGTTGTCCTCATTCCATTTAATTCCAACTCCATTTTAAAAAACTGGTAAAAATGTATCTTTGGCTGCATATACTCGCATACATACATATATTTGAAGTCATTTTTGAATCTCATTCCTTTGGTAACACTGGTGGCAACAACAGGGATGGAAATTCTCCATGTTGTTAAATACAGTTTGTCCCATGAACTATTCCCCAGGTCAAAAACTTCCCAAACACATAAAGATATCCAAATTTTGCTAATGCAGTTGAATAGTAATTGCTTGATGTGCTTTTCAATGGTGATATCAAAACAATCATAAAATGATTGCAACATTGACTTTCATCCTGCATCTTAAAAACTGTTGAGGTTAGACAAAAATTTCCGATTTGTTAGTTTTGGAGCATCATCTAATTAGTCTAAACAGCTTAAAACAAATTATGGTTAATTCGGAAAAATATGAAGAAAAACCACAATTTTAGATTGCACTGTTGATCAAGAGATTGTTATATTATTTATTTATTTAGATTTTAACTTTTTTTTACACGTTTTTATACTTTCTGAACCCGCTTTTACATGTTTTAACACTTTTTATAACTATTTTTTGTGTTTCAAATCAGTTTTTACATGCTTTTATCCGATTTTTCATGGTTTTTACCTATTTTTACACATACAAAACTGGTTTTTACACATTTTGAACCCATTTTTAACCATGTAGTCACATAAAAACGAGTAAAATCATATAAAAATGTAAAAAAAATAAAATAAAAAACGGTTATAATAAAAATAAAAAACCGAATAAATCCAAATATCAATATTTACACAGTTTCATTTGGCGCCCAATAATTTTGCTGTGGCTCTGAGGTTGAGTGATTTGTTTGTGTCAATTGATCTACTAGTAATACAGTAAGCTCACAAGTCAGCATCGCGCAAAGAATCTTGTTAATGGCAATCATTTCACCTAGTTGACACATTCAAAGGTTTACAATTATCTTGAAGAGATAATAGTTAAATCGAGTTTAAAAATCATCGTCCCATTCACTAAATATTTTGGTTCGATTTTATCTAAACGAATTAAAATTGCTTCTCCAAATGCCCTGTTGAACTCATGAGTTGGTCTGTCAAAACATTCTCTCCAATTGATAATATCAGATTCTATATTTATGGAATGATGAGTTTTGTGTGTCAATTGATCCAACAAGCGAATTTCTGCATGATACTGCACAGGCCAACTAAGTATTGCATCATCTGGACCTTTCATTACTACTAGATAGACATATAAGTATTCAAACCCAGTGGCCGCCGTTACGCCTAGATGCATTTTATAACCAAATCTACTGGTGTAAAAAGGATTGCTCCAGATGTCAATTTCCTTCCCCCGTTTTGCATCAGCAAGATTAAAGTTAGCAACTTTCCAGATGTATTCAAGTGACGAAGCTTTTGACGCCAGTTTTTTTTTCAAATCCATTTCTATTTTATCTAGAAAAATAAAGAAAAATACTTATTACAAACTTGTGATTTCAATTGTCAAGTTTACTTGTGTCAAGTTCTCATGACAAGTGAAAATTCACATTAAATTTATCTGGAAAACCGTGTTCAATGAGAACTACAAGTATTAAAATGTGTGATAAAACCCAGGAATACATCATTTTCGTTTATATTTTGGTGCCATTTTTAATAAAAAGAGAACACGTCACTTTTCCACACGCACAGGTGTTTACATTGCTGTTTGCAATGCGCCAAACGCCCAACTGGAATTTAGTTTTCTAGATAAGTACATCTTATCCAGAAAACTGGTTTGTTTACATGATCAGTTTTCCAAAAAAACAAAATTTGGATTTTCACTTATCTGGAAAACTGTGACCATGTAAATGTTGTTAATATTCGACTGGGTATTGACCACTTATGTCCCACAATATATTAAAAATTCTTCAATCGAACAATGAATAAATAAACTGTTTATAATTATTCATACCGATCTTGTCACTCAGGATTTTCTTATCCCCGGCTGAAAAAAAGAATTTTTATTTACTTAAAAGAAGTAAATGACGTGTTTACACAACCATTCTTACCCACAGCTTTAGTCAACTGATCTGAAATCAAATCAAAGTTAAAATGATAACTGATACAAGTTTGGATAACTTACTGTTGGCAGTTATCACGTTGGTCAGTGTCTTTTCGTAGTTTTCCACATTATCGAACTGCTCCGTTTGTAGTTTAGTCAGTGCTTCAGTCAGAGTTTCTAAAATAATTCTAATGATTAAATCGCATTTAATTGGCTGAAAATTTATTGCATTACAAAAGTCATTCTGACTAGTTCAGAGGTCAGCAAACCTTTTTGAAAAGGGCCAAATAGGAAATATCTTAGGCTCTGCAGGCCATACCAAAACAGAAAAAGAACAATTTTCCGATATCTGAAAATTCCGATATATATGACGGCCGATTGCCTAGCTCATGGTCCAGATAAAAAGAGGCGGCGGGCCGTAGATTGCCGACCACTGGACTAGTTCCTTCATTGGGTTTGCCATTTCAAATGCAAATCCTCAAATTTACCAATCTTTTTTTCCATGTTCATGAATAAATCCTCAAATTTACCAATCTTTTTTTCCATGTTCTTGTATAAATTCTCAACTACATGTTTGTCTCGAGCTGAAAGAGTGTTTTATGTGGAACAAACACAAACAAATACGACAGAAGTGTGGAATGACTAACCTGCACCTTTTGTCATCTCGTCTGAAACCAAATCCATTTATCAATCAAATCCATTTATTGACATCTTTTGAAGAAATGCTCATGTTAAGTCAATTTACCTGCTTGAAGTTCCAACTTTTTCTCCAGTCTCTGTATTTCTTTTGACAAAGTTAACTGCATTGAACCTGAAGACAACAATCAATTAAAGATAGTTTTACCTAACACAAATTTCCCTTCAATCATCCTAGTGAGTTTTACCTAAGAAAACTTTCATTTCCTTGCAGCACTCGTTCTGATTTGATTAAAATTAAATAAAAGTGATTAATTTTATATCTGCTCATAGATTCTATCAATACCTGTCCACTGCTACTACCTGCGTTCTTAAGTGACATGAGTTCGGAAACTGAACGCTCCAACATGGATGAATTACTCGATTGCTTAAACATAAATAAATTAATCCAAAAAATCAGTTTATTGCAATTATTCTACTTCAGTTTGAAGAGTCAGCAATAATTTCATCATCAACTCAGCGTGAGAATTGACGCTTTCGTGTTTTTCAACTTCCAATTGATTCCCCTGCAATGTTTTCGTTATAGGTTTCATTTAATTTTAGTTGGGATGTGCGCACACCTGGAATTCACACCCGATTGGCGAAAACTTGCACTGCCGTAACCTCTGGAAACATTCTTGCACATGGCCACTCATCTGTTGGAAATCAAAGTTTAGCATTCTTTATTCAAATTCTTTTCGGAGTTGAGTGGACTTACCGTGTGACGGATAAATTTGACATTACAAAAAACGCAGTAGATTGGAAACATGTCACAACTGTCATTATGGCTCTGGCGAATAAAAGACCATTTAGAAAAGAAAAATTTAAATGTTGAAAATTGAATTTGAGCAATACAGTCGAACCTCGTTATAACGAACCGCGATATAACAAATTATTGTAAAATGACTAGGTTGGTGACCAAAAGGACTTGTGGTTGTCAGCCTCTTGGCTGGTCATCCTTCGTAAAGTTCTATTTCAACCATTAAATTAACAGTCTTGGGGAAGTTACTGTTTTTAAGTAACTCGTTAGTTACAGTTACTCAGAAAAAAGACACATTTTATCATTTATTTTTTATTTTTACCATTAATATTCAGCATGAAATCGGGAATGATAGGGAATTGTTCGGGAGATTTGTGTGAATTTGTCTTTCTCATTAGAGGTTACATTCCATTGATTTCAGTAAAAAAGTAACTTTAAAAATCGTTACAGTTACTCTTTAAAAGTAACGAGTTACCGTTCCTAGTTACTACAAGTAAAAGACAAACGTTACCGCGTTCGTTACTAGAAAAAGTAACTAGGTACCAGTAACTCGTAAAGTAATTACTTCAATCTTGTTTAGATCGATTACACTGCTGCAATAACGACACATATCTTCTTCCTTCGACTGCGTGGCTCCACTAGCTTCCTCCTGAGGAAAGAATTTGAAATTCCTGCACGCTTAATAACAGTACAAGGGCCCAGGAACATCTATTCAACATTCTAGTGCACTTTTTTTGTCGCCTGTGATTAAATAGACGCCTGGGCTATTTTCTCAATATTAAACGTACAAGTACTTGTTTGCTTAAAGTTGCCTTGTAAATACATTCAAAGCAGATCGTGGCACCACTAGGATCTTTAAGGCAAATAACACTTTTCCTACCACATCTAAATATAAAATAAATAAATAAATAAAATAAATAAATACAAATAATTTGTATATCAGTTGTGCTCAATTCAAAAGTTTGCAGCAATCTTACATACTTGTAACAAGTGAAGACATCTGAATTCATCGCTACTGCACGGAGATGAGTCGAATCGTACCGCACAGCAACGGAAGTGTTATTTCCAGCCATTTTCATATGAACAATAATCTGTATTTGCTTTTAATGATTACAATAGCGCAGCATTGTTTCGCGCAACGATCAATGTATATTGCACTGATGCCAAAGCGCGTGCTTTGGCAGTAGCATTGTTTTTGCATATAGTAAACAAATCAGTTCACTCAAAATCCTTGCGATATATGAATTGGCACACGGCGTGTGTGTATCGAACTATCGTATCGTTTCGATGTATCGGTCGCTCGGTATGATACACTAATACATTCAATAGTGTAAAATTGTTTTTGACTAGCAACATTTAAATCTAGAGTAAAAAAAATTGTATCGTCTACTAAATGCCCCTTTATTCCAGAACAAAAAAAAACGAGTAAAACGTAAAAACGAGTAAAACCGTATAAATACATGTGAAATTGTTTAAAAATGTAAAAAAAAGGTTTGAAAACATGAAAATGGTTGCAAACGGGTTTTGAAAGTTGAAAAACAGGATAAAAATGGTAAACACGGGTAAAATAAAAATAAAAAAACAGAATAAATCCAAATATCGGGTGACTAATGTAAACAAGAAATGTAAGGAGTGTTTAAATACAATGTTAATGTTCTAATTTTTATCTAATTTTACAATATCTGTTGTAAAGATTACATTTTCACATGAATTTTTAGCAATTTTACAACTTTTAAAGCCTTATTTTTTTTTCCAGTGCAATAAACGGGTACAACTTCAAAATTTGTAATTCACTTTTTTTGAATTTGCTGTTGTTGTGCATTTCCATTTCCAGCATTCAATTTCATTGAGCCTAGGTTTTGAGACAGCTGATCCACAGACACGAGTTCCTGTTTTTTGGCTTTTGGTGTCTGGAATTTATCAAAATAAAATTAGTTGTCAGTTTTTTTTAATTTTTTAATTTATAATTTTCGTAAATACGTTCTGAGCATATGCAGTGACATTCCCATGGTTTTGCACTTTTTACAGTTAATATAAACAAATGCTCCCTCTCTCATCAAAAATCAGTTCAGTTTCAGTTTATGAGAAAACCGACCTGGGATGAAGCTAATCCTTAAAACCCCCAATGATAAGATGTGACTTCACCCAGGACACCATTTTTGATTTTTGCTTTTTTCCTGCACAAATCCAAATTCATCATTTCTTACACATTTCTTCAATCCTTTTTCTGCCAACAGTTTAGCACGCACAATCCCTTCATCTTCGTCATTGTTCACGTATACCTAAAAAATAATCAATTTCTGAAAACTTATTTTGAATAAGTAAAATTAGCTAACCTACCCAATTGACTCTGATTCCATTGCATGCATCCATCAAGTCCTTAATCTCGTCCATATTTTTAACCGGTCTACCGTTAGGCTTTTTCCAGTCGTTTTTTATCCAGCGGTTTTTCCATACGCCCATACCTACAATGCAGTCAAGCATGAATTCAAACAACCACCAGCAGTTACAAATCAATTTACTTACTGTTAATCAATTTGTCATTTCTGGAATTAATAGTCACTTCCTTAAGTTGCTCCTGTTTGGCTTGCCTGACAGCTTGGATAGCCGCTTGAATTATTGCATTGTTGATGGTTGGATTACCGATGAGAGGATCACTCACATTCCTGCAATTTCAACATCTATTTACACACGGGCTGTCCAGAAAATCTACTAATTCTCAATGGTCAGCCTTGATAGGACCATGACAGGACAAGCACCTAGGTCCAACTCCACTGTTGTTTACCATGGAAAAGCTTATACAAGTAGGCAATGGGCAGTTATGCCATTCCCAGGGTGACCACATTTTGGAAATAAAAAACTGGGACACCCATTAGCGATATAAAATTGCCCAAAAACTAGCCACACTGCACCGAACGGCGGAATTGGAAACTTCGAAGCCGAAACCATTGATAGATTTTTAAAAACCTGAGACATTTTTGCATCCTGTGAAAGCTTTTCGGAACCAGGGCCAGTGCCACCTTCTCTTGCACCCTCCTGCAAATTTCAAAAATGTCGCCCCAAATCACAAAATTGCCCTGAAAAAACGCCCCTTGACCTGAAAAAACGCCCCTTGACCTGAAAAAACGCCCCTTGACCTGAAAAAACGCCCCTTGACCTGAAAAAGCGTCCCTTGACATTCGGCGCCCCCCTGCGCCGCATACCCTGCTTACATGGTAGCGCCGCCCCTGTTCGGGACACTGGAACACAGCATCCACAATCGGGACTGTCACGGTTTTACCGAGACGTATGGTCACCCTGGCCATGGGCTAGGTCTCTGACCCATATGGTCTGCGTTTTGGTCAAAAGCAATGGGGAAAAGGGCAAAGCTGCTAGCCAATGAGAATTAGTAGATTTTCTGAGTGGAAAATAGTATTTACAATGGGTCGTCGTCGTCCTCATTCCAATTAATTCCAACCCCAGCATTACCCGTGTGCTGGCACCTGGCGGCTATGTTCACCTGGGTAACAGGATCTATTAAAAAAACAAAAAAAAACGATTCAAATAAACTCCAAATAATTGAAAAATTTCAATTTTCTTTCACCTGCACACACTGCTGCAAAACGAGACATGTTGCTTAAAATATCTCACTTGAAAGTGTGATGGTATTCTTGGAAAGACTCTAGAAAAATATTAAAATCCAGCATTAATTAATGGCTGTTACAGGCCGCCATCACCCCAGGAAGGCATATACAGTAAGGTAATCAATTAAGTCAATTAAGTCAATAACGTTTCTTAAACCCCTTCTTCTATTAGTACGCGACATCATTTATGACGCTCCCTTGTGATTACAATCAGTAAACTAACCGAAAATCTAATTAATATCAATCCAAAATATCGAACTAGCTTCTCTATGGGGAGACATTGGCATGACCAATCAGTAAGCCAATGAGGAAACAGCTTACATATGTCAAGTATGATGTCATCTTACTTCTCACACACGTTGCTATCCCTTGAGTGTTTTAAAAAAATATATAAAATAAATAAATAAAATAAAATAAGCTTTCTGCCGTTTAACTCATTATTTTGGATGACTTCATTAATTGTTTTGAATCAAATCAGGCCCATTCCTAAGGTATTTACGCCCGTGTGTTTTTGGTTTGGTTTTTGGTCATGTGATGTCTCCCGATGCAGAAACTACCATTTGCCTTGTGAATCATGATGTCGGAAGTATGAGTCATGGCTTTGGTCAATAAATTCTGATAAGTGATAAGTAACGACCTCTATTGCAATATAATAAACTAATACTACAAAAGGCCGGTAGCTGCTGGATAGATGAAAGAAAGGTGGCAAATATTGAGTTTAAAATTTTAAAAAAAAGCGTTTATTTTTTAGTGTGTATTCAGGATTTATAAATGATCTACAATTTTATCATCAGGCGTTGATATGACACAATATTTCTTCTCAGGTCACTTCAAGTGCAACTCATTGAAGCTTTGAGCGTATCACTTGCTCATGTCAGGAAACCAGGTTTATCTAAATTGTGATATTATATTTGCATTCTGGATTAAACTCATGCTTAGGTCAAAAGAAATTTGTCAACTAATGAAATGTTAGCTAAGATATTTTATTTGTAGTGCACAGTTTCCAGTTAGGGCTAATAAGTGTGCCGGTTATAAAACCGTAGTTATTAATATTGCCACCAGGTTGCACTTTACCATCAAAACGCGCGACATTCAAATAAACACAATGAACAATTGTTTAAAAGTCAGAAGAAACTAAATTTTTTTGTGATTGTGATTATTTAGGAATGTGACCTAGTTATTCGTTTCCCCCTTTTTTCTGTGTCCAATCATGAGCTGATCGCTCCCTCTTTTTAAAGTCAGATCATCGGGGGGCCCCTAAGCAGCTGCTTATTTTGCTTATACGTAAATCCGGCCCTGAATGAAGTAAAGATGAATAAAATCATATAAAGATTGTAAAAAAACTGGTGAAAACGGTTAACATAAAAATTAAATAAACCTAATCAAACCAAATAATTGATATTTAGACAGTTTTATTTGGCACCCAATAATTTTGCCTCGCCCTCGTCACGCCTCTGAGGTTGAGTTATGTGTTTGTGTAAAACCAAGTTGAGACATTCAAAGGTTTACATTTATCCTGAAGAGCTAATAATTAAATCGAGTTTAAAAAACATCGTCCCATCTACAAAGTATTTTGGCTCAATTTCATCTAAACGAATAAAATGTCGTTTTCCAAATTCCTTGTTGGTCACACCAGTTGGTCTGTCAAAAGACCCTCTCCAATCGAAAATATCAGATTCTAGATTTATGGAACGATGAGTGTTGTGTGTCAATTGATCCAACAAGCTAACTTCTCCCTGAAACTGTACGGGCCAACTAAGCATTGCATCATTTGGACCTTTCATTACTATTAGATAGACAGATAAGTAAGTTGATCTCGTTCCTTTCAATAGGTTTAGTTTCATTTTATAACCAGCTCTGCTGGTGTAGAAAGGATTGCTGTAGATGTTAATATAGTTCCCCAGTTTTGCATCAGCAAGATTAAAGTCATCAACTTTCCAGATGTATTTAAATGAAGAAGCTTTTGATTCCAGTTCATTTTTCAAATCCATTTCCATTTTATCTAGAAAAATAAATACAAAAACTCATTACAAACTTGTGATTTCAATTGCTAAGTTTACATGTGCCAAGTTCTCCAGATAAGTGAAAATTCAAATTTTATTAAAACTATTAAAACGCAGGATAAAACCCGGGAATACATCATTTTTGTTTCCATTTCGATGCCATTTTTAATAAGGACACGAAATATCGAGATGAATACCTCACTTTTCCACATGCACAGGTGTTTACATTGCTGTTTGCAATGCGCAAAGCGCCCAAAATCTTCCTCGTGCAACTGGAATTTAGTTTTCTAGATAAGTACATCTTATTTAGAAAACTGGTTTGTTTACAATGATCAGTTTTCCAGAAAAACAAAATTTGGATTTTCACTTATATGGAGAACTGTCACCATGTAAATGTTGTAAATGTTCGGTTGGGTTTTGTCCACTTATATCCCACAATATCTTATCATTCTCCAATCGAACAATAAATAAATAACCTCTTTATAATTATTCATACCAATCTTGTCACTCAGGATTTGCTTATCCCCCACAGCTTTAGCAAACCGATCTAAAATCAAATCAAAATTAAAATGATAACTGATGCAAGTGTGGATAACTTACTGGTCAGTGTCTTTTCGTAGTTTTCTTCATTATCGCACTGCTCCGTTTGTAGTTTAGTCAGTGTTCCTAAAATAATTCTCATGATTAAATCGCATTTAATTAGCTGAACATTGTTGTGACTCTGGGAGACTCTCCCTTTGGGCCACCTACAGAGTAAAGAATGGTTATTAACCAAGCCCCTTTGCCTCGTTATCACTTTCTCCAGGGCTGGATTTACGTATAAGCAAAATAAGCAGCTGCTTAGGGGCCCCCGATAATTGGGGGCTCCTGGAAAAGAATCCGACTATGTCTCAGGAAAAATTAGTTGACTTATTTTTAACGTTGGAAGTAATTTTTTCTTTTCGGCATATGTATTTATATTTACTATACATATAAAGAAATAATAGTAAGTGTATTTTTAGATTTTTTTTTAATATTTAACTCTTTTTGGGGGCCCCCCAAAAAATTTTGCTTAGGGGCCCCGCAGCACCTAAATCCGGCCCTGATTTTCTCTCTCATCGTTTTGTTTCCTCCCTCATTGCACAAGTGCATGCCCACGGGCAAGGCCCATGCTCGATCTGACACATCATTGGTCGGACTCGAACATGTGACTTCGGCTATTTAAGATTCTCACAAGTCAAACCTTTAGCCAACAATGCAAGGAGTGACAGAGGACATAGCCAACTGCAGTGTGATATCCGAAAGGCACGTTTTTCCAGTCTTACACTGGTAAAACTAAGAACATCGAGTATAATTCTCTTAGGAAACATCCCAGAGCGAATATACCACCTAGTTAATGCGACCCGACCCGACCCGACCAAGTGTACTTTAGAGTCGAATAAAAACCCCTAAACAACACGAGAAAGGCCAACCGATATATAATGGCTGATTGCCTAGCTCACGGGCCATATAAAAAGAGGCCGTAGTTTGCCAAACCCCCCCCGACTAGTTCTTTCATCAGGATTGCGATTTCATGTTCTTGTATAAATCCTCAACTACCTGTTTGTCTCGAGCTGAAAGAGTGTTTTATGTGGGACAAACACAAAGACATACGACAAAAGCGTGGAATGACTTACCCGCACACATTGGCATCTCATCTGAAACCAAATCCATTTATTAATCAAATCCATTTATTGACATCTTTTGAAGAAATACCCATGTTAAGACAATTTACCTGCTTGAAGTTCCAACTTTCTCTCCAGTCTCTGTATATGTTTTGACTGGTGATCCAAAGTTAACTGCATTGAACCTGAAGGGAACATTCAATTGAAGATAGTTTCACATAACACAAATTTCACTTCAACCATCCTAGTGAGTTTTACCTAAAAGAACTTTCATTTCCTTGCAGCATTCGTTCTGATTTGATTATAATTAAATATAAGTGATTAATTCTATCTGTACTCATAGCAGTTTAGATTCTATCAATACCTGTCCACTGCTACTACCTGCGTTCTTAAGTGACACGAGTTCGGAAAATGAACGCGCAAACATGGATACATTACTCGATTGCTAAAACATAAATGAATTAAACCAAGAAATCAGTTTATTGCAATTATTCTACTTCAGTTTGAAGAGTCAGCAATAATTTCATCATCAACTCGGCGTGAGAATTGGCGCTTTCGTGTTTTTCAACTTCCAATTGATTCCCCTGCAATTGTAGGATTGTAGAATTCATTTATTTTTAGTTGGGATATGTGCACACCTGAAAGTCACACCCGATTGGCGAAAACTTGCAACGGCGTAAACTACGGAGACATTCTTGCACATGGCTGCTCATCTGTTGGAAATCAAACTTTAGCATTCTTTATCCAAATTCTTTACAGAGTTGAGTGGACTCACCGTGCGACGGATGAATTTGGCATTACAAAAAACGCAGTAGATTGGATACATGTCACAACTGTCGTTATGGCTCTGGCAAATCAAAGAAAGAAAAAATATTCATGGTTGTTTATTTCAGGCGATTTAGAAAAAAAATTTTAAATGTTGAAAACTCGTAAAGTACTTACTTCAATCTTGTTTCGATCGATCACACTGCTGCAATAACGACAAATGTCTTCTTCCTTCGACTGCGTGGCACCACTAGCTTCCTCCTGAGTAAAGAATTTGAAATTCCTGCACGCTTAATAATAGTACAAGGGCCCTGGAACATCTATTCAACATTCTACTGCACTTTTTATAGTCGCCTGCGATTAAATAGAGGCCTGGGCTATTTTGTCAATATTTAACTTACAAGTACTTGTTTGTTTAAAGATGCCTTGTCAATACATTCGAAGCAGATCGTGGCACCACTAGGATCTCTCTGGCAAATAACACTTTTCCTATCACATCTACATAAAATAAATAAATAAATAAATAGAAATAATTTGTAAATCAGTGGTGCTCAAATCAGAAGTTTGAAGCAATCTCACGTACTTGTAACAAGTGAAGACATCTGAATTTATCGCGAAAGTAGGGAGACGAGTCGAATCGTACCGCACAGCAACGGAAGTGTTATCTCCAGCCATTTTGATATGAACAATATTCTGTATTTGCTTTTAATGATTACAATAGCGCAGCATTGTTACGCGCAATAATGAATGTATATTAAGTAACCTTGGCACTGTAGTATTGTTTTCGCATAAAATAAACTAATCAGTTAACCCAAAATCTTTGAGTGATAAACATCTTTATTTGTAATGTAGAAATTACACAAATTTACGGAGATAGATCCTAATCCCTTTTGGCCAGCCCCTTCCTTAAACAGGTTACCTGTTACCTGTTACAGGTAATGGATACCAAGTTGGATTAGTGGATCACTTCCACCCCAACCCTTCCCACAAGTGACAACATCCAGGAACTGGGCCAAAAAAAGGCCCAAACAGAGAATTTCGACCAGCGAAAGAAAGGGCAACTTAAATGTTAGCAAGAAATGTAAGGAATTTTTAAATACAATGTTAATGTTCTGATTTTTATTTAATTTTACAATAGGTGCATTCAGAAACTACAATTTTAGATTTTTAAAATGTAGTGTAAAAAAATTCAAAATTCACATTTCTCATGGAAAAAATTAAATAATATCAATAAAGCCAATTCTCAATTCTGCCACGATTCGCCACAATACATACTTGTAGACCTTAAGCAACAATTGATATTGACCCATGAAAAATGTTAATTTTGAATTTTTTTTAAATTACATTTTGGACACCCTGTATATATTTTTTTTTAATTTTTATTAAGTAAACCTTCGCGGATTGTTTGAATTAGCTCATGTTTGTGCTTCCAAAAGCTAGAACTAAAACCCAGGAATTTGTCATTCTAGTTTCCACTCAGTTTTTGAACTTACGACATGGTCTAGAACTCGTGGACCCCAAAACTCAGGAAATCTGTGGTTTTATTGTAGTTAAACATTCACAAAAACAATTTCTGTAATCATTAACTATTGACAATATGTGTCATTTCAGTTTGGGATTAATTTTGAGCATTAAAACATGACTGTGATGGAAAAGTTGCACATTGACTAGAACTAGAGCTAAGTGACAACTTTGTGCCCTTGTAACTTGTGCTAGGCTAGGTGCAGACACAATTTCAGATACAATACAGCTTTCCTGTTCATCTTGTACTATTTTCTGTACCTGACAATTATACAGGAATCATACTGCCACTAGTAGAGAATGATAAAAAGTGACTACATTTTGGAAATCTAAAATTGTGGTTTTTCTTCATTTTTTCCCTAATTAACCATAATTTGTTTTAAGCTGTTTAGACTAATTAGATGATGCTCTACAACTTACAAATTGGAAATTTTTGTTTAACCTCAACAGTTTTTAAGATACAGTGTGCAATCATTTGATGATTTTTTTGGTATCACCATTGTAATCGTATTGACATTTCGGCTTACGATGAAATTAAAAGTTGTGTGAAATATAATAACTGGGATTTACAGGTTAAAATGGCTACATAGGATCGTTTTCTATATTAGGCTTTTGGTAAAACATGTCACAACAAGTGCCCAAATAAAACATGAACAACTTCGTGAATTCTGGGTTTTATCACAAATTCTTTTTGAAGAAGAATCATGAGCTAAATTCGGTCTTTTTTGGAGTTGAAGTAGATCGACAGCCATTTTTTGTAGTTTCTATGATAGGCACTGCATATGAACTGCGTTATGGGCACACCACTGATCTGTGGTTTTGGGTAATATTTCACTTACAAGTTAGTCACACATGACGTCATGTTTAGCAGAATATTCGCAATATTCGCAGTTGTGAATTTGTCTGTACTGACCTCTAACAACCTGCCAATAAATACCATTATTTAATACAGTTGTCTGTCTTTGGGCCTTTTCTTGGGGATTTTATCGCTTGTTGTGTCCAGCGACCTCGTGAGCATGCGTCAACCATCCAAACACTCACAAAATCTCTTGAAATTTGATACAAACTTCTGAAATCTTTTACCTCTCAAAATCATACATCGTGTGAGTCATCCATTTCCTGAGGCTATGTTTTAGTTTTTAAGTTTCAACATCACCAATAAAAGTAAAAGAAAAATTACACAAGTGTCAGTGTGACCGACTCTTAAATGGAAAGCATGCCGTCTGGATGCGAAACCGACCAAGGTCGCCGGAATGGTTTTAAAAGTCATTCAAATCGTAAGAAAATACATTTCACTAAATTTATATTTATCGTCTGGATCTATTTAATATTTTCACTCGTTAGGTTTGCGGTTTCGTATGTTTGGGCCTTCTGCGCTATTACCACCTGCTCTTCCCGTACGAATCTCGTCTTTATCTCGCCATAATTACCACTGGAGGTTTCATTTTGATTAGTGGAGTTCTTTTGCTCGGATCGTTCATGGAACACGGAAACCCACCAACTCAGGTGTAGAAAACAAAAATAATTACACCAATTTTAAATAATTCAATTTTCTTTTTTTTAAATTAGGAGGCTTTGATCAATTTGCTTGGCGCAGCAATGTACATTGCAACAGGTGCAACAACTGTAGACCTCTATTTTCGATATGATATCCACAGTGAATCGACACGGGTTGGCTTCGTTTTCGGAGTAATAATTGCAATCAAATCTAATTCTATTCCATTATTTGGAATTTATTGGTTAAATTATTTTTGTTTTTAGGGATTGGCAATAGTTGTTGGGTTTCTTTATATTGCGGACACGTTCTTGGCCGTTCGACGTCAATGTGATGACGACTTGTGATATGTCTTGCATGTTTTAGTGTCTTTTGTTACTTTCGAGGCAATAAAATTTTTTTTACACTCCCATTGTTTAAATTCATTTATTAATTGCAATAAAATCAAAACTAAAATAAGCCAAGGACAGTGTTGAATGCTAGAAACATTTAGAAAAGGATTTCTTTAAACTTTCTTGAAATTTGATTTCATTTTTTTTTCATTTATTTCCTTTTTTCTAACAATGTGCAATTTTGTGCAATTTTCAATCTCTGTCTAAAATTGCATTGAAATTCAATGACACCAGTCTTGATCAGGTCTCTTGGCTCTGAAAAACGTGGTCAACTGTCTTGCCTTGACCCCAGTATTAAAAAAACAGACCGGTAAATCCTGATGTCGTTAAATCTCAACGGTTCTTTATTGGAGTCCTTGTGGACAAACTTACAAAAGAAATTATTTTGTCCACAGGTGTATTCATCAACGTGTAATACGAAAACGGTAACAACGGCAAAGATGTCAACACATTTGTTGGTACTGCTTACACCAAGGATGAAAACGTCTGGTACGCTAGGTAGACGTAAGTACAATAAAACAATTGTGATGGTAGCGAATTTGGGGTGGTATTCAGTGAATACATAACCAAAGAAAGGAGCCACTCTCCCTACCCTGAGATATGTCTGCAAACAGCCCGTGAGATAAATGATTGACAATCGAACAACAGACTTTCTCAAGACTAACTCGATGAGGTTCTCAAGAACGGTAATAACCCAAATTACTGAGAGGAGGCTGGACTTGCAAAAGCTTACAAGTATAGCAGGACTAATAAAAACTCTAAAAACACCAAATCAATACTTAGCAGTGATAACACGGTGATTGCAGTTTGGATCAAGAGTGAGTACTTGTAAATTGAGTTGGCCCAGGCCCGAAATATGCGCGAGACATCTGCGCACAACTCAATAATTGTTTAATTCCAATGGATTCTATGCATTGCTGCACAGAGTCCGGGGAATTGCTGCAGGCAGGTCTTGGCCCCTGGATGCAGAGTGTGCGAAATATTATAGCTGGCGCGTGGCATTTGTTTATATCTCGAGGGCTAAATGTGAAAAAAGGGAAAAATATTGTGCATACTCGAATTTATAATTAAATAAATCCGAGGTCACCACACAGAAAGCAAGAGGAATCAGCATTCACCTTCTCCGTGGAAAATTAGCAAAAATGGCAAAATCTCATGAGCAATTGGCAAAATTGGCTTAATTTCATCAAAAATGGGCAATATTTCATGAGAAATTGGCAAAATTCCATAAAAAATTGGCAAAATTCCATAAAAAATTGGCAAAATTCCATGAAAAATTGGCAAATTGGCTTAATTTCATAAACAATTGGCAAAATTCCATGGAAAATTGGCTAAATTCCATGAAAAATTGGATAAATTCCATGAAAAATTGGCTAAATTCCATGAAAAATTGGCAAAATTACTTGAAAAATTGGCAAAATTACTTGAAAAATTGGCAAAATTACTTGAAAAATTGGCAAAATTACTTGAAAAATTGGCAA
>JAQIXU010000809.1:0-24719 GCA_034701245.1 Strigamia transsilvanica | reverse complement strand
GGCATTAATTCTCCAATGAGAATATGTTCCCAGGAATCCCTCCAATCCTGCTTCACGGGAAGTGGATAGCCAGGTGCAATTGAGGGGCGGAGCTAATCAGCTCGTCTCCTCAAGGGGTAACGTCGTAGGGGGTCAAGTTCAGTAACTTAATCCCTGGCGAGATATCTGTACACCAAAGGGCATAAATATGTTTATATTTATGTTCTTTCTTTCGACCAAAGTAACGTATAAATTCCATTAACTAGAGTACTTCGATTTATTACTCGAATAATCTAACTTAGAGATTGGAAACCCCGCGCTTTGCTGACGTATTCGTTCGCAGCGCGCCCTGGTGAGAATATTGTGCGACTTCGTGAATTTGTCACGTCACAAAGTTACATCATTTCCTGCTCTAGTTTAAATGGAAAACTAAATTTTAAAAAAAAAAACAGAAATTAAAATCCAATTTTACTACACCATATTTCACTTCAATTTTAAGGGTGGTTAACCATAACATTCATGTACAAAGTTTTACACCAACATCGCCTCTTGATCTAACTGTTATGATAGATGTGCGGGCAAGAAAGGGAGCACAATTGAAGTCGTCTAATATGTAAAATGGTTGT
Source organism: Strigamia transsilvanica (assembly GCA_034701245.1). Lineage (NCBI taxonomy): Eukaryota > Metazoa > Arthropoda > Chilopoda > Geophilomorpha > Linotaeniidae > Strigamia > Strigamia transsilvanica. Next base: position 24,114 of record JAQIXU010000809.1, on the reverse strand, counting down.
TTACAAGGTGTTGACAACATTGATAACTACAGTTTCCGAACCATCACAAACATCATCAGAATGTTCAACTATTACATTACAGGTAGAACAGCAAGAGATCAAACTAAGACAGTTCTTCTCTGGACTTGATTCCGATTTCCGATGGGTTGAAAGGTTTTTACTAACTTTGGGAGTATGAGGGAACATGTCACGTCACTGCCGGGCCAGTCAGTTTTCAAATCAGGCTATTTCGTTGACTTCAGAACTGGGCGCTTTTTAATTGTAGGATGGATAACCGGTTCATCACAATGAACTCAAGTTTAATTTCATATCATTTCTGTATACATTCTGAGGCTTTCTTATTTGACGACTTTTTGTGGTGTTTAATCGAATTAATTACATAAATCAATAAAGGAAATAGTTATTGTAAAGACTGTAAAGGAATGTACCATTTTATGTGAAGTAAATTACATAACTGCGGTTATTTCGAATAAGAAGATCTTCTTACTGTAATTATGCTCGGTACGATGCGAGCGTTAGTGCGCAGTTGCCGCTTTTCGTCGTCTGGGTTCTCTCAGTAGCATTTTAATGGAGGGTCTTGTGTTTATTCTGGGTGCATCTTCGGTTTTTTTCTCTGATATCGAGTAGAATCACTAGAAAGCATCACGACAGATTGCTTGAAACAGAACACTGTATCAAGGGCTCTGTTAAAGCTGCACTGGTTCAGATCGGGTTCAGATCACTTACAACGATACCCAAATCAAACCTTCATTTCAATTGTTACGTTGTACGTGCGTTTGCTTTTGTTAATCAATGCAAATGGCATTTTACTAATGAATTTATTTCTTGTATTGTCAGATTGTTATCGTTTACAAGTGTCACGTCGACATCATTTTACCGGATCAAATTCATAGTCTTAAAAGAAACGTTACCAGCAATTTTGATGCCATTAAGGGGGTGATTAAAACACAAAGTACGGTAAGAAATTTATAACTATTTTGTATAATTACAAATATAAAAAACAACCAACAAATTTTAAAATTTGTAACGTAACAATAGAACTAACTTAGAGCATATGGTACAAGAGTTTATTCTACTACTAATAATGCAACCATTACAGTAAAATCCCGATAATCGGAACACCCGATCAACCGAACAGCGTTGATCGTATTCCAGACTGGCATTAGTGGTCTCCATATGTCATTTATCAGTCAGAAAGCGTATGAAAATTTGTAATTTTTAAATTTTTTGTAGAATATATACAGCAAGTTGTAAGTTTGTCGTAAAAAGCAGTAATTTAAACACAGCAAATGATTTTTTTCATGAATGGAGTTCTACTGCATTAAAGTTTCTAATTAATTTCAATGTAAATACATTTACAAAATCGTCATGTGTGGCTCACCCTGTGCAAATAAAATAAAACGTAAAATGATAACAATTTTTTTCCAATTTGGTAAATAAATACAAATAAATAACGTAAAATGTCAACAATTTATATTCCAATTTTTTAAATAAATACAAGTAAAAAAGTAAAATGATAATAATTTATTTTCCAATTTTTAAATAAATATCACGAATAAAAAATGTTAGATTATTAAACCTTATCTATAAATGCACACAAATTCAAATTAAAAAATAAAATACAAATATAAAATAAATTTGCTGGAGACTGATAAGGTAACTGCAGTTCTGGTCAGGCACTGTTATTTCGCAGTAGATTAAGGCGATATCACTTAGGACATATTTTGTTGCTGATATTTTCAACACCATATTGTAGCGGCTCTGGTAACTGACCTTACTGACTTTACTCACACAATTAATGAGTGTAATATGAACATGTTATTTGACCATGTGGGAATTACCACTTGGTGCTGCACTACATGAAAATATTATTGCACAGTACACTAACCTAAGCTTACAGGAAATTTTCGGATTAGTTTGCCACTTCTAGGAAATTAAGAAACATATTCTATTTTAAGAAATTTGATTTTAAGTGGCAAGCTATCCTTTATACACAATATTGCTTTTAGTTTTTAGTAGACAATTCTAAAATTGCATAATTTTTGAAAATAGCATAATTTAAGCGGACAACTCAGTGCCGGAATAACGCATGCCGAAATCTCGGGGCCCCTTTCCACTTTGTAAATTATATCCTAATACGTTTTGAACAACAAAATCTTGATGAACCAATTTTATTAAACAAAACAATATGTGATGTTCGATGATTTGATACTTCTCAAAATTTGTCGAAATTTGGGGAGTTCTTGTTGAAATTTGTCAAAAATACGTCAGTTTTTACCAATTTTCAAATGTAAATAAGCTTCGTTGCATCCCTTCATTTATTACTGCTCGAGGTATTAAATGGAGAAGAGGTAGTTGAAGTGAAACTTCGTGGTTATAGATATCACATTAAATCGAACACTTACCTTCCTGAATTGGTTAGCAATAACTCAGTCTGATATAATTGAATAAGTTTAAGATGTCTTTTATTAATACTAGTGGTACAAGTATCAATAACTTGTCGATGTCTTCTTTCCTTTCCTTTGTTGGTGGGCCAATATGGCGTCTTCGATCCACACGTCTAATGGCGTCGTCTTGGTTTTTTGTTGTTTCGTTTTGGTCCATTTGTTGGATGCGGTGAGATGCTCTAAAATGGAGACTTTTACTCGTTTGGCCTTTGTGTGTTGTCTAGGGGTTTTATGGTGAAATACAAACGTACCACTGGTTGAGAGTGTAGGAACTTGGGGATTGCATGCAGGCGTAGTTAGGGTTTTACAACAAGTAAGTTTATTTCAAAATAGTTTCCCCCAAGAAACCTAGGGCGATTATACACAGGCATCCCACTGGATGCTTAATGCTGCATGGCAGCATTCATCTTGTCACCTGGTGCATATATCCCAACAGAGAGTCCCAACACATCATACAATGGCGTATTTCTAGATTGGTCACGAGAATCACAGTTTGGGCTCTCGGACCAATTCCGTATACAGGGTGACCCAAATGAACAAAGCCAATCAAATAACGAAAAGACCATTTGAGTGAGATGAATAAAACGAATTTAGTACTAGTAAACTAAGTGTGGGGATTTCAAAAATGTGAAAAACTTTGACCTCTGACTTTTTCTTCAAGGTCATTCACTTTCTAACTTTCAAACCAATCAGGTTAGACAAAAATTTCCAATTATTAAGTTGTAGAGAATCATCTAATTAGTCTAAACAGCTTAAAACAAGTTCTGGTTATTTCAGAAAAAAATTAAGAAAAACTACAATTTCAGATTCTCAGAATGTGACGAAAAAAATTCAAAATCAACATTTTCCATGGAAAATGTCTATGCCTATGCCTATGCCTATGAAAAAACCTATAATAGTGTCACGTCCCTTCACTTATTATTGCACTAGGCGCATTCATAAAGTCATTTAAACTGGTTTAAATATTTTGAACCAGTCTAAATGTCAGATTTTACATGTTAGATTTAACAATTAGATTGGTTGAAAGTGCCTACTGTATATAACATGGTGTATAACATGGAGAAGAGAGGATTTACTTGCAGCCCAGTGGTTTGAATTATCACTTTGAATCAATTATTTGAGATCACTCACCTTTTCGTTTGGTTACCAATAATTTAGTCTGAATACAATCGAATATACTTAAGACACCTTTTATTATTGCTAGTTTACACAGGACAACAAATGTTACTGTCTTCTCTTCTTTGTACTGGCGAGCCAAGATGGCGTTTTCGGTGCATGCGTTGGTTCGCCTATGTGCGTGTGCTTAATGGCGTCATTTTGGTTCTTCTTTGTTTCGTATGGTCCACTCATTGGACGCGGTGAGATGCTCTCGGTGGAGACTTATACTCGGTTGGCCTTCATGTGTTGTCTAAGGGTTTTCGGATGGCATAATATAAGTGTATAACTGGTCGGGAGGCCCCAACAATGTTATACAGTTTGTACAAGTATTAGTGGGGTTTAGGCACAAGAATCCCTGTTTTGGACTGACCTAGCTAACTTCTGTTTGACCACTCTTGAGAGCCTTTAGAGTGGTTTACAGGGAGGTCTAATGTTTACCAGATAGCCGTTGGGAGAAAGTTCCTTTCAGGTACTACACTGCATTTTGCTATGTCCTCAGTCACTTCTTGCATATTTGGCTTAAGTTTGACTGGGTGAGGATCTCGTTCAGGCAATAGTTGTGGTTTGGTTTGTTTCAGTTCTTGTTCTTTTTGTTTAGGCGGGAAACCCCTGCCTAAATACCTTCAGTCACGTGATCAGCTTGACCAATGATGGAGCAAGCTGAGCACGGGGCACTGCCTGCAGACACGCACCTGTCGGGCGAGGAGGAAATGAATCACCAAAGGGGGAGAAGTGAATAAGCGAGGAGCTCGGTTTGTGGGCATTCTCTACTCAGTAGGTGGCCGCAAGGGGAACTTCCCTTGCGATCACCACAATAGTTTTCCTTTTCATTTCCTACATGAATTGAGTGTCCTTCATCACAGTGAGTGCCTGTATGGCCATCATTGTATCACCCAATCAGGATCGCAGTAAGAAAATGTTGCGCCTGTGGTCAAAACCCGCCAAAATCTGAATTAGCGCCCCCAAACATGAAATACCAGAGCCTTTGGGGCCCCATCACTTGGTGCCCCGGGCCATTCCCCCCATTACCCATTTCTTACCATAGTTCTGGCCATTGGTTACTTCGGATACCAACCAATGGTTCCGAGGTGAGCTTAACTTGACCAATAGGCTGGACTGAGTGGAACGAGGGACATCGGATATGGGACAACACATGGGCTTACCGTCAAAGCCGAACCCTAGACACCTACCATCTAAAACGGTGTCACTGCCTATCATTTATGTGAGCGCGTTCACTAATCCTTACTGTAAGATTACCGTGATAAAAGCGCACCATCACACCACAGATTATACAGATACCAAGGCTACGGTAAACTGTGAAATTTTTTTCTTCGGCGCATGCGCTGGTTTTCCTGGCGGCAGGCATGAATCAACTGTTTGATCGCATCTCGCATCGCTTCGAATCTCGAAAAATGATCATTTTCATTATGAATACGACTGTTTTCATCATAAAAACAAACGTTTTCATCAAAAAAACAAACATTTTCATCACAAAAACAAACGTTTTCATCGTAAAAACAAACATTTTCATCGTAAAAAATAAAACGCTTTCACCGTAAAAAAGAAAACGCTTTCATCGTAAAAAAGAAAACATTTTCATCGTAAAAACGAACGTTTTCGTCGGAAAAATATACGCACATAATACACGGGGCACTAGAATTCAAATTAATTGTAACCAGAACCAATTTCCTGCGTATCACTCACACACCGATGCCCAAACATGTTTTGGCCCCGAAGAAGGATTTGTTTATTGCTGGGATTTGGTCGAGGTTTTTAAAAAATAAAATAAAAGTAAAAAATAAAATAAAAAAAGTCAGGGGTCGATAATCTGTGGTGTGGGTGTAATGACATACACTACAGGCGTTTTTATCTTTCTCGTAAAAAAGGCCTTGTAAATCTTCCAACTTGGATTTTAGAATCAAGGCTGTAAAATTAGCCCATGAGATAGGAAACAGACCAGCAGTTGTACTTTTTCTCATTTTGTCGAGATATCAGTGAATTCTGTGAGGTGTTATCTAGTGCCTTGTGATCAACCCTTGACCATGAAACATCCATCTGTCATGTTTTTCTAGAAAAGTTGTCATGTTAACTTGCCAGTTTTGTTCATTCAAACAAAGATAAATAACCAAGAAATGTTTGCTGAAATATTCGTGAACTGCAAGTGAACACTTGAAATCATGGGAGGGAGACTTCTATTCTAAATCCTTAGTTTTTGAAGTAGCTTATAATTAATGGCTACTTTTAAACAAAAGCAACTTTAAATTGAAAAAATACGGTTTATTAAACTATTTTATTGTTTGATTAAAATTTGTCATTAAATAAGTACTGATACTTTAAATTAACTAGGCTAAGAGAAACAATATTTCCAATGGATGAGCACGAATCAACTAGACCGATTGGCCGAATTCAACAACTCCGAAAAAGAAAAGTTTACAGCCTTGTCAGAAGCGTCATGGCAGACCAACCGGACATACCACAATTCATTAATGCTTTAATGAGCATTTCAAATAAGAAAAAAATTCTGTCTAGTCTGTTTCTCTCAATACTCATTATAAATTTGTCTGTGTGCGTTTACCAATCTGCAGATCGAATATTGTTTTTTCGGAATGAACCAACAACAGTTGATGCACACTTGATTGAAACAACACATGGTCCATATCCATATGTTTATATGACTCCACGAACAACACAGGAATATAACAATTACATTATTAATAAGACTAAGAAGAAATATGTCCCATGTACTACGATATGGTACTTGACAAGCAATCGCCGACATGACTTTAGTGATGCTTTAAAATATCTGAGCATGCATAGCTATGTAACCGAAGCTTACCTCTTAATGGTAAAACTCGACTCTTTCTTTGTGTTTTACGTATAGTAAATAATACGCACATCTTTTATAGAGAAAAACACGCATTAATGTTACAATTAAAAATTACGAATCCACTATGATGCCAACTGTTCAAGTTTCAATTCGTAAGTCACCAAATATAAAAAATTTATTTATTATTTCAAACTTGCCTATTGCTTAGCTCTGTGGCTTCCATATGGAGATTATAATTTCAAGATGGTGATCAATCTAAAATTTCCTATAGATTGTAACTATTATTACGTAAGATTTATATCATTCCTGAAAAACAGTGTTAAGTAAAATCAGAACTAAACGAGCGTACTATATGTACAAGTCCTATTGCTCAGTTTGTGCTTACTGCACTTTAACTGGGACACCCAAAATGAAACTGAAACTGAAACTGAAACTGAAACCATCTCCCATTATGCTGCCGAGATGCCAACCATCAAGAAAATAACATTAATAGAGATTTTGTTTGGCGGCCTAAAATCCATACGGCCCTAAAATATCAATTTCTGCCCCACACATTTTATTAACATCTTTTAACTAAAGTCACTATTAGCAACCCCTATCCTGCTCATTGTTCCTAACTTAGGCTGTAATTCTGTCCTCGTCAAAATTTGAATTTGTGCTTTTTGTTTTTAGGGATTAATAGATCCATCACCAATTCTGTATCATGTTCATTATGACAGATACTTCTACATGCCATCATATAAAACTAATAATATATTCAAGTGGGTTTATGATACTAAGCATTTTGTTACAGCTAATTTTCAAAGAGTATAAAAACACCAAAAAAATTTATATGTTGGCAATTGGTTATTTGTAACTTACGTTTCAGTATCACTTTATCAAGACTAGACGAAACCCTTGTGATAATAATTTAGACAGCTGCTTGCTTCCTTGTCTACTTAAAAAGATCAGATGCAGGTATACGACCTGTTAAATTTTTATGAGATTACTGCACTAAATTAGTGTAAATGACACACTCTTACAGCAATTCTCAATGAAGCTAAACTCATTTCCAGATATCCATTTTATGATGCAAGGTATCTACCAAAATGCAATGACAGTTACTTAAGATCCGAATACATCGGTTGGACCAAGTTTATCAACTCAAACGGAGACATAATCAAATACTGCAAATGTTTCAATTTATGTGACGTGACACAACAAAGCATTACGTTTTATCAAACTCCCAGTAATCAGACTTCAATTGAAGTTCATGTAGTTAACAAATTTGTCCGCACTTTGCAGCAGCATTTTAGTTACGATCTCATATCTCTACTGTGTGACGTCGGTGGAAACATCGGACTGTATTTTGGAATGTCTTGCCTGACACTGGTAGAAATGTGTGTCTACTGCTGTAAAATATCATTCATTAAGTTGCACAAAAAAAGAAAACCAAATTACAAGATGCAAAAGAAAATTCAGACCATTCTTCATAAAAGAAAGAAAACACAAAATCAAATCTCTCGTCAAAATAAATTGAAAAACATTCTATTAGTAATTATGATTGTCTTCTCGGCATATAATGTTTACAACTCGATTAGTTTGTATTTTGATTTTCCAATCATCAAAACTGTTATTTTGGAAAGAGACGACATCATTCAATTTCCGACCATTGTCAATTGTAAAGATAGCAATCGGATTCACAGTGGAAAGCTAAGGTTAGCTGCAAAACAAAACACTACTTGTGATACTTACCAATTCTTAGACTTACTCCATCCGCTGTCTGAATTTGCAAATGATTCACTCAAATTATGGAATGCCTCTACAAATTTTGAGGCCCACTACATACAAGTCAAAGGGCAGGACGTAAGCAGATCATATTTTTAAACCAAATGCATCTTTTCCATGAATTTTATTGGTTGTCTAAATGTAATTTATCGTATTACCCCGCTTAGGAGTGCATGCCCTAAAATGCATGTTGACGTATTTTGCAGTTGGTATTTAATTCACTGCTGGGTAATACTCATTCTATTGTATGCTCTTGCTATAAATTACCAAATACAGTGTACGCTGTGTAGACCGCACCCTGTCGGGACCAATGAAACGTGTCCGGTCTACGCAATGTCCGGTCTACGCATTGGCCGCTCTGTAGACCGGACAAATGCTTTTGTCCAGTCTACAGAGCGTGTTAGAAAATTTTGACAGTTGGAGTTTTGTACGGGAAATCGATTTCGGGCTTGCCGGAGACGACGCGTCTTGGTCGGCCGAAGGTAAAGGTATTTTCCGTAAGTTTTAATTTAAAAAAAAAATATTCTTCTTTTACTTGAAATTTTAACAAAATGATTAATTTCGTGTTAAAAAAGCTTTTAAATTTTAAAAATTCAAATTGGATAATTATTTTACTAAAAAAAAAAAAAATTTATCACAAAATTCGAAAAACTGAGTTGTTCACGGAAACTTGATTTCGATCCTGCCGCACAAGACGCGCCTTCTTCGGCCGAACCAACACTCATTTCCCGTACCTAATTCAACCTAATCATCACTAAAAAAAAAATTATTTTAATCATTAAATTTCTTATCATTTACAAAAAAAAAACACATCTCACACAAAACCACTCCAAAAACCCAAAAATCCATCCAAAAAACCAAAAATCCATCAAAAAAACCAAAAATTCATCCAAAAAACCAAAAATTCATTCAAAAAACCACAAATCCATTCAAAAAACGTTTTTGTGACCTGAACAGCGTTGAGGTCACATTTTTGTTGAAACGTTCACTGAACGTTCGCCCCGCTGCCCAGCCGGCCCTGTGTCCGGTCTAGGGAGCGTTTTTAGATCGGGCGGGACTGGAAAAAGTGTCCGGTGTCCGATCTAGACAGCTGTCCGGTCTTCGCAGATTATTTAGCATGGCGGGAGATTGAGTGGGTCGGGACCTGGGATTGGCCGTTCGGTCTACGCAACTGTCCGGTCTACACTAGGTCCGGTCTACACAGCTTACACTGTATCACAGATTTGCTTTGCTCGTGCCATCTTAGGATGGTGACACTTGTGTTTTCAAGCCAACTACTGTAACTGACAGCCATAAAACTTTCCATTGATTAATAGTTGTGCAACTCTCAAAATTGTTATAGAATGGCACAGAAGTTCTGGGTTTCCATAAGCCAATCTGAAATGAGTACATAAAATATACAATTAAGTTGTATTGATTGAAATAAAAACTTATTGAGTTCACATGACAGAAATGTCTAGATGTGGTCAATTTTCACTATTTATTTTATATAATCACTTAAATGGGCACAATGGCTTACGGACACCCTGAATATTTAGGCTAGTTGATTAGCCCTGCCTTTCATTGCTTGACCTCTTACTGTTTACATAGAACAATTTTTTACAGTATCTTAATACCAATTGTGTCGAGGAATTTGCAAATATATCAGAGTTGTCAACAGTATTTGGAACATGTACTGAATTTAGGACAAGTAAAAATAAATAACAAACACACATGTACTAGTATATTCACCTATTCTTTTTTGTGTTTTAATGTGTGCAGTTGACCTCCCATATGGTCCAAATGAAAACCGTATATTTCACAGACGAAAAGAACCGTTCCGTTATACAACGTTTACTTCTAAATGCTATTTGCATGAACCAGTGAGATTTTTTTATAGCTAGTTTCATTCATATGTTAAGTTGATGAAATCATTGCAGAGCTTTTTTTTTTCGCAAAATCAATTTTTTCATGTTAAACATTTGCTTTACTTAAACAGTCTTAGTAGACTTGAAATCGATATATCACGGCAAACGGTAATTTTACACATACAAAAAACAGTGCTAGTTCCGAAATTTGTTCCTTTCAGTTAATTCGACTAAATACTCCAAATTCTCCTTGTCAATCAAATGATCTAGTTACACTATGTGAAAAAAAATGCTATTCAAAAAAACTGGAACAACAATCAATCAAATGCAGGTATTGTACATAGTCGTTTAAATTTTAAACTTTGTAGTGACTAAGTGGTTGTATGTATATATGTACATACATTAAAAATAGCATAACTGCTATAAGTGCTATTCGCTTAGGTTACCGTTTATGAATAAGAGCATGCTACCAGTTTGCAACAGCATAGAGTCGGCTGAAATGACTCGCAAAATATATCTGGAGGCTCAATTCAAGACTAATCCACAGAAAGACTGTTCATGTTTGATACGCTGTGAAGAAACAGTATTCCTACCGGCAATAAAATTTCTAGATGTTTATGGTTATAATGAAGTAACATACAGTATTGATAGCAATATCCGAGAAGTAATCGAAGAACTGAAAGTTATTACTGTTGTAAAATTACTATGTCAATTTGGGTCGATTATTTCTATCTTGACCGGTCTCTCAATTTTTGGGATCGTTGAATATTTTATTGATTGAAAAATCCAGAAATTTATTAATTGCACTGAAAATCAAACTCAATGCACAGTAACAATCTTTCAACTTCAATACATATAGTATTTATATATTCAATTACTTTATCTGGCATCAGCCCGGCTACTATAAACTGTATTGGGCGACCCCTCCTTAGCTGATTAACGGTCACAAAAGTATGACAGACATCAAATATCTCTAAAGGCATATAGAAATGCAAAGTTACATAATGGTTATTCAATTTGATTGCTTGTCCACAATTCTCTACATCATTATCAAGTTTTGCAGATATAAATACTGACAATAAGTTAGTTTCAATCTCTTGAAATATTTGCAGACGTAGTCCTATCTGAGCATAATACATTTGCAAATGTTATTAACAATGTTAATTACCACTGTTGTTGTAACTTTTAGATACTTTCTCCCATTCATTCATCAACTACCAATTTTAAATGTTTGTTAGCATAGCTATGTAATGAAAGTTATTTGTTTTACAGTAGGTTGGAAATACAGTAGAGCCGCGCTTATCCGGCACTCGCTTATCCGGCACTCCGTATTATCCGGCGTCCCATCTCAAAAGAATTTATTAGTTTATTTAACGCCCGCTAGATGGCGTTAGTGTTTTGCATCAATATTCTTGAACAAGCTTTTATTGCATCTTGATTCAAGATGCAATAAAAGTTTGTTTAATTCTTACGAAATACACCTCAGAAACATTTAAAAAAACAATCTTTGTTTTAAAAAAAATTTTTTTTTAAATTTTTTTTAGGCTTTGCAATCATTTCACAGTAGCGTCTCACTTATCCAGCATTTTAGATTATCCAGCGTTCTGCCCGCCCGTTTATGCGGGATAAGTGCGGCTCTACTGTAGAAGATTATGTGATGTGTTACGTTTTTAAATAATTCTCACTAGATGTCATTAATCTGATGTGCGAATGCGCAATTGTTTTTGTTTCACTTTCTGTTGTGTGTTCAAAATGATGTAGATGTAGCCAATTTTATCTTATAGCATTAAACAAGATTTCCTTGCTATTTGGACAATTATTGTGAAGGAAAAACACCACAGATTATTCACTTTGTACAGAATTATTGTTGTTATTTTATCGTCATCTAAAACCCAACTTTTTGAAAGTTTCCACTTGAAAGTAATCAGCCCATGAGGGCTATCAATCCAAATAGGCTAATGGCTTTTGAATGTTGGTTTTACCATTCTATACCAATTTACTGTATAAACAATAATATGTGTGATTTAAGAGTCGAAAGATGGTCCACCAATTGTGCAAGTGTTGATATGACTGATGATCCATGCTAGCAAGTGGATGAACAAACAAAACACATGTACTATTACTAATTAAAGATCCAAAACGTTTTTTGCAAATTTTTTGGCATTCATTTTACATCGTGGTCAGTGGCGTTTTAATTCTTCATGGACCCTAGGGCAAATACATTTAACGGGCCCTGTTTTTATATGGAGCAAAATCGACCAAATTCGCTGTTGTAACAGTTTACTAAATGTTACTCAAATTGGAGTAAAATGGAGTAAACTGGAATAAAAAGGTGCGAAACGGAGTAAAACGAAGTAAAGCGGATTCAAACAACAAACCAGAGCAAAATGGATATAAATGGAGCAAAATGGTGCAAAATGGAGAAAAATGGAGTAAAGCGGAATAAAATGGAGTTAAAGATAGCAAACCAGAACAAAATGGACAAGGTTTGCTTTTGATTTTATGCATTGTAATTTAAAAAGTAACAATGAGATCCAAAAAATGTCAATTGTGAAGTTGTAGAGCATCATTTGTTTAATCAGAAACTATTAAAGTCGAATTTTTTCTTACAAAATTATTGGTTCACCATTCAACATTCACATTTTTTGCAATTTTAAAGACCTGTTTTTATTGTCAAAAAGAATGTGACAACTTCTTAATTGTTGGGTAGATAACAAGGATGTATTACTGCAGATGGAGAACAATTTGAAAAAAGATTTGTAAAAATCCTCCATTTAATAATAAAAACAAGTCTTTAAAATTTCTAAAAATTGTCAACTGTTAAATGGGGTTTTTCAATAATTTTGTGAAAAAAATATTTTGGGTTTAATAGTTTTTGATTAAAAAGATGATGGTCTACAACTTTATTTCAGAATAGAATCACGAAATAATGGAAAATTATTCTCTCAACACAGCTGATTATAAACTAGATATAATTGATGTGTAGCTTCAAATGGCTGCACAGAATTTGATATTTTTTATATACAAAAATTGTGTGCAACCATTTTGCAAGCATGGAATGTGAAGAACATATTCAATTCTAGGTGTAGCTAGCAATGGTCACCATTGGATACACAATTGTGATATGCAATTTATCAAATCAATTTCAATAAGCATAAAACTTTGGTTTTAACAGTTGGATTGTATTGTTACTTTTTAAGTTACAATATGTAAAATGATGAAATATTGTTCAAACCTCAAATTTGTGTAACTTAATGAATTGTCCATCCTATGTTTGTTCTAGATTTGTGAAAATAATCTGTGACAGTTTTTTTATTGAGTGAAATATTTACTGTAAACACTTTCGTGAAACACCCTGTATTTTACTCAAAATGAAGCAAAATGGAGCTAAAAGGGCCTAGCATAGCTTTGCTCAATTTTGTCACATTTTACTAAATTTTACTCAAAATGGAGAAAAATAAAACAAAACAAAGCAAAACGAAGCAAACTGAATGGTTTGTGCTCAATTTGGTATGCTTTACTACATTTTTACTAAATTTAAAAAACATATGTTTAATTAAAATAGCAAAGCTGTCGTCCAGCTGCAATCCAAGGCACTGAAGTAGGTGAGGTTGCCAGTTCAGTTGCCTTCCTTAAGCGGCTGCCAACGACAGCACATAGTGAGTGATGCTGATACATGCAGCTCACCCATTCATAAAGCCAGATGCATTGCCCCAATCCTACTTTGAAAAGCTCTGGTGGGCACTGGAAATGCAGTTTTTTTGAAACAATACAAAGAAAACCAAAATGTTTGGCTTGATTAACCAAATTTATGCATGGATGCTGAGATAACCTAATTCTTTGGTTTAATCAACCAAATTTTTACTGGAAATGACTAAACACCTACTAACTAAATTCATTTGATTGTCACAACATATGCTGTTTTTAGAGTCCACATGGCAGAACAGACTAAAGTAAACAGACCATGCTGAACATGGGATTTTACAGATGTGTAAAGCAAGTCTTTTGCTGTGGAGCATTCCTAATGGCGTGGTCAGAGCAGTCAGAGAATGCTGAACTGTAGAGAACATTAAAGGCATAAACTTCATACTGTACATACGGTGTAATTGTCAATGATTACTGCAGAATGGGCTTATAACTGGGTTGCCTGTTCCCAAGTTGACCCTGACTGTGACCGCTCGTCCAAAAATTTATGTATAATGGTTGTAGCTTCAAATAAAAATGTTAATTAATTATGGTGTACTGTAATTAAATTTAAAAAACCGACAGGTCTCTCTGGCCACGATGTATAAGTAAAAAACATAAATTGGTAATAATTTCTTTCCAATTTTTTAAATAAATACAAATTTTTAAAAGATGACATTTTTTGGCTAAGTATTTAATTAAAAATAAATAAAAAAAAGAAAAATTATAATTTATTTTCCAATCTTTTAAATAAACACAAATAAAAAAAAGAAAAATTATAATTTATTTTTCAATTTTTTAAATAAACACAAATAAAAAAGTAATATGATCAGAATTTATTTTCCAATTTTTTAAATAAATACAAATTAAAAAAAAAGTAATATGATAAGAATTTATTTTCCAATTTTTTAAATAAACACAAATAAAAAAGTAATATGATCAGAATTTATTTTCCAATTTTTTAAATAAATACAAATAAAAAAAAAAGTAATATGATAAGAATTTATTTTCCAATTTTTTAAATAAACACAAATAAAAAAGTAATATGATCAGAATTTATTTTCCAATTTTTTAAATAAATACAAATATAAAAAAAAGTAATATGATAAGAATTTATTTTCCAATTTTTTAAATAAACAAAAATAAAAAAGTAATATGATCAGAATTTATTTTCCAATTTTTTAAATAAACAAAAATAAAAAAGTAATATGATCAGAATTTATTTTCCAATTTTTTAAATAAACAAAAATAAAAAAGTAATATGATAGGAATTTATTTTTCAATTTTTTTTAATAAACAACTAAAAAAATGAATTGATAATAATTGATTTTCCAATTTTTAAATAAATATCACAAATAAAAAATGTTAGATTATTAAATGTTATCTGTAAATGTACACAAATTCAAATTAAAAAATAAAATACAAATATAAAATAAATTTGCTACACACTGATTATTTAACTGCAGTTCTGGCCTGGCACTGTATTTTCGCAGTAGATTGAGGCGATACCACTGATGACATATTTTATTGGTGACATTTTCAACCTCATATTGCAGAGGCTCAGGTAAATGATCTTACTCATTTTACTCACACAAAGAATGAGTTTATTATGAGCATGTTATTTGACCAGGTGAGAGGTACCACTTGGTGACGAGTATTGCTGCATTACATGAAAATATTATTGCGCATTGCACTACTGTACAGTCAATTTGCGGATTAGTTCGCCACTTCTAGGAAATTAAGAAACGTATTCTATTTTGAGAAATTTGATTTTAAGTGGCATGCTATCCTTTATACACAAAATCGCTTTTAGTTTTTAATAAAAATTCTAAGATTGCATAATTTTTGAAAATAGCATAGTTTAAGCAAACAACTGCACTTTTCCAAAAAAAAGACCTTTTTATGCTTTTACTGTAATTTCAAGATGCAAAAAGTTATATAAATATTTTGGAAACAAAAATTTACAAGAAATACATGCAAAATATTAGACCAGCATGGAGCTTCTGAAAGGGCAGTAAGTTCACCATGACTACAATAATTATGCACATTTGACTGAATAGTTTACACTTGGTTGCCTTAGTTATGTGACGGTAGCGAATTTGGGAATAATATTAGACTATTATTAATCCAAAGGGGTCACTTATTCCCTACCCTGAGATATGATTTAGTGGCAAACACTTAAGAATGAAATGAAATACGCGACAAACAAAAGGTTTCTCAAAACACATATAATTTATTGGGTTCTCATAACTATTGTTATGAGAAGCAATACTAGGTTTACAAGTTAAAAATTTACTAGGCCGACAAATGGCGATTTGATAAAGATAAAGAAGCTAACAGAAAGTTGGCTTTACAGCCCTACTCAACAGGGACTTCTTTAAACTAGACTAACATTGAAAGGGAATTTAATCTTCGACAATATTTACGATAAACAGCTTTATTGGTCCTAAGTCAATGGGCGTACGATCCGTGTAGAGGGTTGGTGGCCATTGTACCGTCACAACAGGCCGATAGAAATAACTGTGTTTTGAAGGAAACATATTTATTTCCAGCTTTGTTGGATATTTATATTTAAATGTCTGACAAAACTAAAGGCCTAGTGATCTCAACTTCGCTTGTAGTTGATTACTAAATGGTGAGTCTGAAATTGAAGGATAGTTCTTATTATCTGAGTTGGCCTTTAAACTCGGAGTTTAGGCAACTAGACATGAAATCCGAACTCAGGAAAAGAACGGGGATCTCTCGCTTCATATGAGCTTTGTCATGCTCATACGGGTCAGTATTAGTTGAGGTTCAACGGGAACCGTTAGACGATTTCTCCACCAAACATGCAAGGGCGTCACTCATTGCACGGTACCGGTGGACGGGAACGAAGGGTTCCCAAATTGCCAATATCTTTCTCTACTGGTCTGTTTTACCCACATGAATACATGTGCCATCTCAAGTTTATACAAACAAGAGACCAGATCAAAAGACCCTGGGCTTTTGTTGAGTTGCAGTATTTATACTTGGGGATTCACATGGGGCATTAATTCTCCAATGAGAATATGTTCCCGGGAATCCCTCCAATCCAACGTCACAGGAAGTGGATAGCCAGGTGCAATTGGGGTGCGGAGCTAATCAGCTCCTCTCCTCAAGGGGTGACACTCCAGGGGGGTAAGTTTTAGTGACTAATCCCTGGTGAGGTGGATGTTAGACAGCTAAAGATAATTATAAACAACATTTGTAATTTCTTTCTTGTTGGTTCGAACTTCGCGCCAGTTCTAATCTATTTATTTCTTAAGGCGCTCTGAATTCGAGGCTAAATTATACTTCCGGCAGAATATAAACATTCTTATGTTCATATTCTCTAGTTGTTATATTTAGTATACTTCGAATTATTGTTTGAGAAGTCCATTTATCAATTGATATTTCGCGCGTAAATGACATAGTTGTTTGCCACGCCCGCTGGTGAGGATATTGTGCGATTTCACGAATCCGTTTCGTCAGTAACGTTGGTTGACAAAAAATTAATGAATTGTGCATGCAAATTAGAAATTAAATGCACAAATAAATGTCTAATGTAGGTAAGATTATATATTACAAAAAAAATTATTTTATTTATGTTATGGTCACATAACCATGTTGATTGTCGAATTTTATTCTTTGCCCTGTTTTTTATTGTTTTTATGCCTATGAAAAACCTATAATAGTATTATTATTATTATTACACAGTATATAAAATGGAGAACAGGGAGTTTACTTGCAACTCCATGGTTTTAATTATCACTTTGAATCAATTATTTGAGATCACTTACCTTTCATTTGGTTTCCAATAATTTAGTCTGAATCAGGGTGAATAAGATAGGTGACCGAACGAAGCCGCCATCTTTGACCCCAATTTTGATCGCAAGTTCATTTTTTGACCACTTGGAATCACCACAATAGTTTTCTTTTTCATTTCCTATATGAATTGAGTGTCCTTCATCACGGTGACTGCCTCTATGGCTATCGTTGTCTTACCCAATCAGTTCTGCATGAAATGTATCACAGTATTGATACACTGTACCATGTCACGGCAGAATAGTACGGTACTACAGGTACACGATACTTCGTACGGATCGTAAATGTATCGCGGTATCGGTACACGGTACCGTGTACAGGGCCAAAAGTACCACAGTACCGGTACTGTACCAGTACTTCCATGATTTTTTCCGGTACCGGTACTGTACTGGTACTTCCATGATTTTGTTCCCGGTACCCGTACCATGGTACTGTGATACTGTACTGCTGGTACAGTACCGCCGGTACAATACCGTTTACGTTGTACCGTACAGTACCCAACCTAACCTAACCAAATCTAACCTAACCAAACCTAGCCTAACCTAAACTCAACTAAACTAACCTAGGTTAGGTCCTAACCTAACCTAACCTAATATTACGTTATTTTGCCGGGACGCTGTTTTGACGGCACTCTATTTTGACTTTGCGCTGTTTTGACACCGCTGTTTTGTACTGCGCTGTTTTGACCGCGCTAATTTTACGTGCTATCCTGTACAACAAGTTGGATCTTCCAACCAGTTGTACATTCGTATTACATCGTGAACCCCCTAGACATCACGAGAAGGCCAACCGAATTCAGACTTCAACCGAAGCATTCAATCGCACCCAATGAGTGGACCTGAAAGGACAAAAGAAGTACAAGACAATGCCATAAATCATGTGTATGAAGGCGAACCAGCACCATCTTGTTTTTACCCATCAATATTCCTTGCTGTGTGGAAAGTAACT
Organism: Strigamia transsilvanica; assembly: GCA_034701245.1. Lineage (NCBI taxonomy): Eukaryota > Metazoa > Arthropoda > Chilopoda > Geophilomorpha > Linotaeniidae > Strigamia > Strigamia transsilvanica. The sequence continues at coordinate 5,614 of JAQIXU010000809.1, read as the reverse complement.
TAGGACTTTATTTTAACGCTGTACACAAAACAAATAATAAAAGACGTCTTAAAACAAACTATTCGTATCAGACTAAACTTATTGGTAATCATATAAATAAGGGAAGTGATAGATTCAAATTATATACAATCCACGGTGTTGAATTTAGACTCCCTTCTTCTACTCTACACGGTTCCATGAAAAATTATCCTAATTAACGTGTGGGCGATTGAATTATGTAAATATCCCCGTAAACGTGAATTCACTTTACACGACAATTTCTCAGAATTAAGTCTAGAACAGAGGTTCCCAATTACCAATCTTTTAAAGATGATGTGGCTGTTAGTAGAGTACAATACGCTGACGTACTAGTAGGTCAAACGCTAAGAATCAAAATAAAATTAAAAATCGCCACTAATTCCAGTCAAAAATGACAAAATGACAAAATGCTTGGACGTGTTTGTGACGTCTTGGCCACAAAACCAGAAAAGAGCTCAAAATGTAACGTTTCGGTCACGTTTTGGGTAACGTCACCAAAACGTAACAAAAACATCACAAAAAAGCAAAAATGAATTATAAAATTTTGTTTTTTTGGTGAAAAAACATTTTATTACGATCTCGCGTTTTCTCGTGTACCGCGAGATGTACAGTGATTCGGTTCACAGTACTTTAGCCAAAATAAAATTTACTGCAGCACCGGTACTGGTATTTCAATGTTTTTTTTTCTGGTACTGGTACCGGTACTTCATCCCTCAAAAAGTACCGTGGTATTGGTAAAGGTACAGTACCGGTACTGTGTACCTGCGCAACACTGTATATCTTTCTGTTTGTCCGCTTAAAGAATGTAGATTTCCAAGGGACGCTCAGCAATTTTTTTTCTGAAAAGGGGGCGGTAGGCCAAATAAGTTTGAGAATCACTGCTCTACATAATACCTAGTGTAATATTAAGTAGAGGGGACGCGATGCGGTTAACTCAAAATATTAAATAACATTTCGATACAAGCCATTGTCAATTGGCAACACACTTGGGCTCCATGTAAATTCGTATGCTTTTGGAAGACTTCGCAGCTCCATGTGTTTGAGAACTGCTGTGTTATACTATACTTGAACTAGGTTGTCTTGGTTGTTTTTGACACAAAAATGAATCAATTTTGCTTGCAAAATTGAAAAGTAATTCTAATAAGGTTAGAAGTAGTACACCGTGTAATCAGAAAAAATACTATTGTTTATGTTTTTTAAGCACATTGAAATTTATTTCTTGGACTGTTTTCTGTTGCAATTTGCTATTAAATGATTACTTTAAATTAACTAGGCCTGAGAGAAATAATATTTGCAATGAATGAGGACGCATCAAATGGACCAGTTGGCCGGATTGCACGACTCCGTAAAAGAAAAATATATAGTCTTGTCAAAACCAGCGTGGCAGACCAATTGGACATACCACAATTCATCCAAACATTAATGAGCATTTCAAATAAGAAAAAAATTCTTTCTATGCTATTTCTCTTAATACTCATTATAAATTTGTCTGTATGCATTTACCAATCTGCAGATCGTATATTGTTTTTTTGGAATGAACCAACAACAGTTGATACACACTTGATTGAAACAACACATGGTCCTTATCCATATGTTTATGTGATTCCACGAACAACACTGGAATATAACGATTACATTATTAATAAGACTAAGAAGAGTTATCTCTCGTGTACTGCAGTATGGTACCTGGTAGAAAGCACCATACATAACTTAAGTGAAGCCATAAAATATCTGAGCATTCACAGCTATGTAACCGAAGCTTACTTCTTAATGGTAAAACTCGGCTCTTTCTTTGTGTTTTACGTACAGTATACATACAATACGCACATCTTTTATAGAGAAAAACACGCATTAATGTAACAATTAAAAATTATGAATCTACTATGATGCCAACCGCTCAAGTTTCAAGTTGTAAGTCACCAAATATAGAAAAATTTATTTATTATTTTAAACGTTTTTATTGCTTAGCTCTGCGGCTTCCATATGGAGATAATAATGTCAAGATGGTGATCAACCTAAAATTTCTTAAGCGTTGTGACTATTATTATGTAAGATTTATGTCATTCCTGGAAAACAGTATTAAGTGAAATCAGACATAAATGAGCATAGTATATGAAAAAGTTCAGTTGATGTTGGGTGAAAGGGGGCAAGTCCTACTGCTCAGTTTGTGCTTACTGCACCTTAACAGGGCCACACAAAGTGAAACAGAGTGAAATAAATCAAAATAACAAGCAAACAGATGATAAATTCTAAATTCCAAAGCAATAGTGTGGTTTCAAATGGTTAAATCTTTAGTCATTATTGTTGCCAAAATTGGGTATCATCTGCCATTATGCTGGCCAGTTGCCAAACATCAAGGCAATAACTTCAGTACAGATTTTGTTTGGCAGCCCAAAATCCATAATGCCCTAAAATGTGACGTTCTGTCCCAAACATTTTAGTAACATCTTAGAACTACAGACACTTATAGCAACCCCTATTCCGCTCATTATTCTTAACTTACAGTATGCTGTAATTGTGTCCTCGTCAACATTTGAATTTGTGCTTTGTGTTTTTAGGGATTAATAGATCCATCACCAATTCTGTATCATGTTCATTACGACAGATACTTCTACATGCCATCATTTAAAGTTAATTATAAAGGCTACAGGATCTATAATACTAAGCATATTGTTACAGCTAATTTCCAGAGAGTATAAAAACACCAAAAAAAGTGTAAGTCGGCAATTGGTAATTTGTAACTTACGTTTCAGTATCACTTCATCAAGACTAGACGAAACCCTTGCGATAATAATTTAGACAGCTGCTTGCGTTCTTGTCTACTTAAACAGATCAGATGCAGGTATATGAACTGTTAAAAGTTTTATGAGATTACTGCAAATCACCTTTTGCACTAAATTAGTTTAAGTGACACTTACATTAGTTCTCAACTTATAAATTACTAAATTTAATGAAGCTAAACTCAATTTCAGATATCCATTTTATGATGCAAGGTATCTTCCAAAATGCAATGACAGTTACTTAAGATCCGAATACATCGGTTGGAGCAAGTTTATTCGCTCAAATAGAGACATAATCAAATCCTGCAAATGTTTCGATTTATGTGATGTGACACAACAAAGCATTACGTTTTATCACATTCCTGGTAATCAGACTACGATCGAAGTTCACGTAGTTAGCAAATTTGTTCGAACGTTACGATTTCATATCTCTGCTGTGTGACATCGGTGGAAACATCGGACTGTATTTTGGAATGTCTTGCCTGACACTGGTAGAAATGTGTGTCTACTGCTGTAAAATGCCATTGATTAAGTTGCACAAAAGAAGAAAACCAAATTACAAGATGCAAAAGAAAATTCAGACCATTCTTCACAAAAGAAAGAAAACACAAAATCAAATCTCTCGTAAAAATAAATTGAAAAACATTCTATTAGTAATTATGATTGTCTTCTCGGCATATAATGTTTACAACTCGATTAGTTTGTATTTTGATTTTCCAATCATCAAAACTGTTATTTTGGTAAGAGACGACATTATTCAATTTCCAGCCATTGTCAATTGTAAAGATAGCAATCGAACTCACGACGCAAAGCTAGTATTAGCTGCAAAACAGAACACTAGTTGTGATACTTACCAACTCTTAGACTTACTCCACCCGTTATCTGAATTTGCAAATGATTCACTCAAATTATGGAATGCCTCTACGAATTTTGAGGCCCATTACATACAAGTCAAAGGGCAGGATGTAAGCAGATCATATTTTTAAACAAATCCATTTTCCCATGAATTTTATTGGTTGACTAAAATTAATTTTATTGTATTACTCCGCTTATGAGGGCATGCGCTAAAAAGCATGTTGAGGTTTTTTGCAGTGATATTTAATTCACTGCAGGGTCATAAACATTCAATTGTGTGCTCTTGCTATTGTAAAAGTTGAGAGATTGCGAGAATGGACACGAAGGGGAGAAGACGACAAGAACGGACACGAGGGGGAGGGGCAACAGGAACGTGGACGATACATAAAGGGGGAGGGATAAAACCACCAATAGGAAGGAACGAGCTAGGAACGAATGGACGACGTGCAACAAATTGAATATATAAACTGTATGATTTGGAAAATAAAGACACTTTTAGATTTAGAATTGAAGTTGCATGTTTTGGTGGACCTTGCCGGTCCACGCTTTATTTCTATTTCGACGGTCAAGACATTCATTGTTTACATCAGAAGTGGGATGATCAAACGAATGCGACTGAAAAACGGACGAAAGTGACGAGAAACGAACGATTTTGACGATAAACGAACGAATGCGACTAAAAACGATTTATTAACAAACGAGAAACGAGAAACGAAAAACGAGAAACGAGAAACGAACGAGAAAACGAAGAAAGTCACTTTTGCGGCGGCAGAGAACAGAATTCGGGCGGACCCAAAACCACGTGTCAGATTCGGGAATTTGAGAAGAAGATTCGCCCGAATACCCACGCGAACGAAGGGCGCGGAATTCGAAACGAACAATGGCCAACGCAAAAGTGGTTTTGAAGAAGATAAACGACGGAGAAATTCCTAGCAACGAAGAATGGTTGAAGCTAACAAACAAAACGCTACACAACTTATTGCTAGCACCGGCAAAACTCAAAGTGGAAATGGTTGGCCAAATGACAAGGCGAACTACGAACGACAACGAAGTGGTTAGGAATCGTCCAGGAATACGCACGCGAGTATAACTGGACAAACGCAACCAAAGTAACGACCGCGGCGGCCGCGCTCGAAGGACCGGCGAAGGTATGGCAAGACTACGAGGGGACCACCATACGAAAATTCGAAGAATGGGCGTACGAATTGAAAGCCAACTTCCCGGACATCCAACTTACGTATGAAGAGAAAGAGCGGTTACTACGGGCGACCCAGGAGAACGACGAGGCGGCCGAAATATGTTTACGGCGCAAATGGGCCACGTGCACAAAATTGGGCATGACAATTTGAGATGCGCGAAATTACTTGTTGGATGGATTGAAGTTAAAAGCAGCAGTGGCGCCGATGTACTTTGCGCAATGTCAACACATCAGCGAGATTGTACAGACGTTGTGGGACGTAGAAAATCGAATCAAGAGCGCAATAATCGAAACGAAAGCAAGACCGAGCACTGCAGCGAAGCCAACGGGAAAGGGACACGACGTGACGACGGGATGCTCCAACAGCGGAGAGAAGGGGCATCAAAAAGCAGACTATGAAAGCGAGGTGAAGTGTTACAAGTGCAAAGAGATCGGGCACTATTCATCGTCGTGTCCAAACGGAGTAAAATGTTACAGTTGTAACAAGTTTGGACATATCTCGACCGGATGTCCCGAACCCAAGAAAGAACGAAAACCACCAGCGCAAACGAAAACCGAAGACAAGCCGAAAAAGCTCGACAAGGTGACGATTGCGACGATGCAACCAACATTTCAGGTCAAAATGAAGATCGACGGAAAGGACTGTAAAGCCGGCATAGATACGCAAAGTGAAGTGTGCTTGATAAGTATTAGCTGTGGAAATAAAACCTTAGAGGCCACTTTAAAGCAAACTACAGCAGGAGTAAAACACAAGCACATTTAT
>JAQIXU010000808.1:0-24741 GCA_034701245.1 Strigamia transsilvanica | reverse complement strand
TTGCGATTGGATCCTTTAGAAAAAAAATTATAAAACATTCGATAAACACAAAGAATTTTAAAAAAACCTCTAAACAAATGTGATGGAAGACGAGGCAAGAAACGTGGTCAAACAGGCGATGGCGTTTCCAAGTAAAGTCCACTTTGTCTTCGCCTTGCGCGTAACGAACTAAATGAAAATCGATTAATTGCAAATATTCAGCGAGCAAAAATATGGATTCATTACCCACGAGTTTCCAAAACGGCTCGGGAACGAAAGCGAGCACTTGTTTGTATCGTTCCACGACGAAGCCGAGGGTCGGGAACTGGCAGCTTCCGTAACTGATGAGCGCCTTGTCCAATGCTTGCGGAAAGACCTTCTGCAAACGCAGCGTTTGGAAGCGAGTGAATGCCGCCCCGATGCGAAGGTCCAGTTCCTGTCGGACGTCGACCGCGTTGCTCACTTTTTCATTCGGTTCGACGAGGTTATGCAGTGCACGAAGAATTGCCGTCGACGTTAACTCGGAGAACCGAGCTCGAAATACCCGCAAATTAGTTTTCACTGCAAATGAAAATAAAAATTCAAATAAAAATTCAAATGAAAATTCAAATGAAAATTCGAATAAAAATTCTAGCAAAAATCAAATACCATTTTGGCACACTTTGATCACTTCGAATCCGATGTTTTCACCTTCTCGATCGCAATCTGTCCAAATAATTAGCGTAGTACATGGCACAACCTCCTTTTCTAATGTTTTCTGCAATATCAAACGATAAATATCGAGATAGAATCCATTAAAAAGTCTCGCGTACTTGTATGTTTTCGGAATTGGGAATGCAACGTTTCTGGAGCGGAGCGCCGAATAAAGCTACGGGATTACACGCTTGCCACGATCTGTAAGAGCCGACGAATTCGTAGTTGAGCAAATGGCCAGAGACCGATGTCATGACCATGGAACAACGGGCATTCAAAACGTTAGCTTCGAATTCGTAGATTTTATTGTATTTTGAAAAACTTTCTCTCTGGAAAAATGAGCAAATGAAATTTCACAAAATTCAATTTGAATACGTACTCGCAAAGCTTACCCTTTTGTATCTGCCGTTCGAAACGATCTCGGCTATATTTCTGGCAACGTCGTTTTTCTCCGCCACGTTTAGCACTTTCATTGTCAAAGTCGACAAACTACGGATAAATCTGATAGAAAATAACATCAAGTGCCCATTACTTTTCAAAACAAACCACTCGCTGTCGCTGAGCCTATGCCCGACCTGGTGGTAAAACTCGAAACTAAAATAAAACCTTAAATAGCGTCATTGACGAGACATGTTCGCCCTCTACCGCGGACCACGATCGACCACGATCCTCCACGAACGCATCTCACCGAAAACGTCGAACATAACAAACCCCCACTCATCTCTTTCATTCGTAAATCCTGACCGATCGATTTTCAGGTTGCCCCTCGCGAAGAGAACAACGTCGACATCGAGCTCAACAAGCCGAAAATAAAAACAAAATGTATACAAAATGTAAACAAAAAGTAGACAAAAAGTAAACGAAAAAGTCCCTTCTTTCACGCGTTTTTATTTGCTTTTCCAATTCACACTTGTCTACAAAACGACAAAAAATACCCTTTACAACCCTTCCATTTTACATCGAAATTCTAGTAAGTTTACGCACAAACATTTTCCGTAACTACGTTTTTATTCAAGAGAAAAAAAGGGAAAAAAAAGGTCAAAATTAAGTTTACAAATAATTATAATTTTCGTCGCATAAAAATATACTTCGTGGATGCACATTAAGTCCAATAACTTTAATCAACATCATATAAAACGAAACAAATTTAATTATCCAATTTTGTTTGTCCAAAACAGGAAATTCCTTTCAATTTCTAAACCAAATAGATCAAAAGTACTTGTAGAGCATGTGTTGAATATCAACAAAATGTCAACAATCAATTGCCCGTTATCACATCCGCTTAGACGAGCTATAAAACACTTAAGAAATTGATCGATCGACACCAACGTGACAAAATGAAGCAAATGATAAGCGCGTGCTTTCTCGTCCTCGTCATTTTCCAGTTCCAGTCAATCCGTGCGTACATCGCAACAGGATTCATCGACTCAAAAGACGGTATCGCATCGATCATCATTTTACCAATTTAAACTAATCAACCAAATCAACCGTTGCAGGACAATGCGTGGCCCCAGACGGATCCCTGTTCGCGCCCAGTGACAAATGGTACGATCGCGAGGCGTGCACCGCGTACATATGCACCGAAGACGCTGATGGAGACTTTACCGTCAAAATTTACGGGTGAGAAAGACTAAAAAAAAAATGGCAAATCAACTCACCGAATTCTTCGTTTGCAGCTGCAACACCAGAGGAGACAACCAGCACTGCACCGAAGTCGGAGGTGGTCCCGGCTACTACCCACGTTGCTGTCCTCGCAAAGTTATCTGCAATAATTAACCAATTCGTCCTTGCAAACAAAAATAAAATGCATTTTTCGATTAATTTTTACATCTAATCGCATGTACAAGTTGTAACAAGAAATAGTAAACAGCCAATCACAATTATTTATTTATTTATTTATTTATTTGTTGTGTACAGGAATAACGTACAGTCATAATTGACTTTCTTTTTCCTGCCGTACGTCTTTTAATGTCATTCAGTTCAGATATCCGCTCGTCTCGATAACTCATTTACTCGTAACAGGCGCTAACCAAACATGTTTGTGCTTGTTCTGCTGCTCGCGGCCCACATTCGACTCATTTCTTCGGACGTTCCGTACATCATTCCCATGCCAAACAACCACAATGGTAAGTTTTTCCTATACAACATCAATGAAAAGCAGCTTTGGAGCCAAGTACTCGCAATATCCTGTCTTAGATTGTCTGTCGGATGTATTCTGAGTACTACGCTTTAGTCAAAGCAATTTCTTGCATTGCAGGCAAATGCTCTGGGATTAACAACGAACTGTTTGCTCCCGGTGAAACGCAGCTCAGCCAACTTCCGTGCACAAGTTTCTACTGCTACAAACGATTAGACGGCAATTTGTTTGTACAAGTGGAGGAGTATGTTTCAATGTGCAAGTTAAAGCAAAATTAAACGTCATTTTTCATTTTTTCATGACAGGTGCGGTCCGAGCAATTTCAATGGCCAGATGTCGGATGATTGTCACTTACAGACTGGTGATGGGCCCTTTCCGCTGTGCTGTCCTCGAGTCGTGTGCAGTTATGACTAATTTCGTGTATTAAATAAATCGATTTTTCAAAAAGAGCAGAGGTTTACAGATAATATGGACCAACGAAATGCCCCAATAGAAGCCGACATTGCCCGCAATGTCGCTCAACAGAGCGCTGCTGCCGTACGCGTATTCCTCTGAGATTTCCTCCAACACGTTGTTCGCCAAATAAATCGCAAATCTGTCGTCGCTTTCAGTTTCGGTCGCTTGAACTTCACGAAAAGCGACAATCGCTTCGTGACATTTCCGAGCGCATCTATTCACGCCTTCTTGTAAGAACCACTCGGCGAGTTTCCGCACGTCCGAAGCAGTATCGTTGATTGTGCTGCAGTTTTTCGGATGGCGTCTCGAGTCGAGCATTGGTAGACTAGACGAAAAAAATATCTAAAATGTCATCCGATGGATTTTCTTAAGGTTTAGCATCAGTTTTGTTTACTTGCACAATTTGAGTTTCTCAAGATCGTCTTCGATCTTGCGCTCCGTGCATTTCCTCGCTTCGTCGTTCGGCATGCAGGGCGAATTTTTCCTGTTCAGGTAGCTAAACTAAAAGTTTTAATTTGTAAGATTTTAAAAATCGAAATTTCGATCAATTGAACCAACCGTCCTCAAATTGAATATAACGAGTTTGGAATTGGACGAAACGATTGTACTTTCGAATGACATGTCGTAAGTTACCGACTGCAAGTTGTCGACAAATTGCATCTTAAAAATTGATAGAATCTTTTAAAAATACAATTACCAGCTATTACATATACCAGCGGCTAAGCTGCATTCGATAAGCGTGTTTAAAATGTTGTGCGCATGCCCACTGCACTGAAAAATGACTTTCAAATACACTCACAGTCAGTGGCGAGCTTAAACACTTAAACTAAGCTAAGCTAAGCTACTGTTTTCATTTCACATTGGAATTAACTAACTGCTATGCGTTTTCCTGAATCAATCGTCGTGATATTGAATTTCAATCCCTTTGATCTTTGACTGTAATACAGTGCATCAGCTGAAAATATTTGTTACAAGTAAAGCGAAATAAAATATGTACTAATTTGCTTTTTCGTACTCTGAGTGACTATCATGCATTTCCCACCAAAAATTGTCGGTTTAGACCAATCAAGCTGTAGCACTGAACCTCCCTTGGTGCTACCTTTCATACATTTGACTGGATCTACAGCAATACGACAAGCCTAATCAAGAAATAAAATCAATACGAAAAAAATATAATAACAAATAGACATCGGCTTACGTTACAACCCAATTCCACTTTGATTTGCGATTTAGACCATAAATCTTCCAAAGGGGCATAGAATTCATCTAAAAAACTATCTAGGTCGTCGGAATTGCTGTCGCTCGTGTTACCAGGCTCGTCACCTTTATTCTTGTTCGCGGCAAGTTTTTGAACAATATTCGGCATAATGTCTTCATATTCGTCAGCTTGTCCCCGGGGATCCTCGTTCACCTTGTCATCACCATACCTGGGACAAACCACAAACGCCGGGATCTTGAACGTGTTCGACTTGACAATTTTCACGCAATTAGCAACCGGCCTTTCGAAAAATCGCTGCACGATGTCGCACAGTTGCGTCGTGCACAAACCGGTCGCGACCACAATGGCCAAAGCGACAATCAACTTGTCGCATTTGGCAAACTTCTCCACCTTCCCGCTCTTCTCGCTCCCGCCCAAATATCCAACCTTCACCTTTCGAATCATCTTGACGACTGACAATTCGCGTCGTTTGTTTACATCAGAAACACGATAAAAATGACACAACACAGGAAGAGATAACTTTATCCATCAATCAATTTAATGTTCATCGATCGCCATAAAACATGTTTAAATTCTAATAAAATTTTTTTTATTTAAATGTGCAGGAAATTGTTGTTTCTTAACCTTTCACTTCCGTTTGTTATTTCCACGAAGTGCATAGACAAAATGGGTCGAGTAATCGGTCACGTCTTCGCCGCCCTCGTGGCTCTGTCTTCCATAAATGCGTGGGTTATCAAAGAACCGGTCCAATATGTCGAAGGTATGTGTCTTAGACAAATTTACACTCTGGTGCATCATTTCCCAATCAAACAGAAACGAAAATGTGCGTGTTGTCGGACGGAAGTGAAGTAAAAGCCGAAGAAAAATGGTACGACGAGGACGTGTGCGTCGTGTACGAGTGCAATATGGATTTCGACGAGTGGGTTTACGTTAAATACTCGATCGGGTACGTAATGTTTAAAAAAAAAATTAAATTTTTAAAGTAAAATAATGAAAAAATGATTGGCAGATGCGAAGAAGTGAGCGTAACCAACACGGACCCGGATCGCGTGTGTCAAATCGAGAAAAGTGAGGGAAACTACCCGGAATGTTGTCCGAAACCAGTTTGCCACAACGTGTAAATCAACATGTAAAATTGTAAATTCAATTGGTTATAAATAAAAATGATGAAATCACGTTTATTCATTTGCTCTTTTCAATAATCATATTTCAATATTTGACATTTCGACTCCATCCTGTCGCGCGCGACATTTGCCACCAAATTGCACATATTGCTGTTCTTCGACACTCAACACACTGACCACTCGACCAGTCAAAAGTGCCACCAACAATGAACAACTACGTCGCATTGTCGCTACTTATTCTGTGTGTTTACACAAAAGACAGCAGGAGTGACGTCCAACTTTTAGAAGGTAAACTTAATACTAACAAATAATCATCATCGTCGTTACAACTTGTGTTGGTAGAATGCGAACCAGAAGCGCAAGGTAAAGAGTGGTACGACGACGAAAACTGCATCAAGCACACGTGCACCAAAGGATTCGTCATTGATAGCATGTAATTTGTATTGATCGGTCAATTCTTCCAATTTGTACAATTGACATTTAACACGTAGGTGTCCAACAGTGACCAATACCAAAGAAACCTGCTTCATTAATCTCTATCCGGGCGGTTCTTTCCCAAATTGCTGCCCAAAACTCATTTGTGACGACGACATTCAAATGTCGACACCGGAAGAAGAATTCGAAGTGTCTACACCGGAAGAAGAAATCGAAGTATCTACACCGGAAGAAGAATTCGAAGTGTCTACACCGAAAGAATCATTTGAAGTGTCTACACCGGAAGAGGAGGGGTCAGGGTCGGGGTCGGGGGGCGGTGAGTATCCCGATTTGGAAATCGAAGACGACGATTTCGAGACGACATTTAGTCCGACTGACGTCAAAACTACGACATTCGATCCTAATTTCTACGAAGTTGAGACCGAAAAGGGCGATGAGAGCGAGGAAGTACCATTTGAAGTGTCCTCACCGGAAGAGGAGGGGTCAGGGGCTGGGGCAGATTCTGAGTCGGGATCGGGGTCGGGGGGCGGTGAGTATCCAGATTTGGAAGGCGGAGACGACGATGACGAGACGACATTTAGCCCGACTGAATCGGGATCGGGGGGCGTTGAGTATCCCGATTCGGAAACCGAAGAGTACGAGTACGAGTACGACACGATGTATCCCCCGACTGGCGGCGAAATTACGACGTTCGGTCCTAATTTCTACGAAGTTGAGACCGACAAGGACGATGGGGGCGAGGACGAGGACGAGGGTTTGAAAATCCATCTGATGGGTGATTTTGACGGAACGAAGTTTGACGTTGGGATTGAAGGGACTGGTACGGGGAGTGAGGAGGCCATGCTGCTTGAGTTGTTGGATTATTTTGAGGGCAAGAAATTTGAGATCGAGATTGAAAAACATCGCGAAAAGAAGAAGGATTTGCTAATGAAGTTGTTGCACAAATTTTCCGGCAAGAGTTTTGGCGTAGTGGTCGAAAAGTCGAGCAACAAAGAGTGATTTTCATGATAATCGAAGTAATGATAATGATAATAAAGGATTACTTTTGATTTCGCGAGCATTTTTCGTCCGATTGAGGAAAAAACACAAAAGCAATTCCGAAAGTGTTTTCTATTCCAAATCAAATCCCAATCTGGGAAATTCAATTCGTGGAATACGAAACAGTTTCTGAATGCTGGTACATCTAATGATGTTGATTTAAAAAAATGTACTCCTTACCTCACATCACGTGGTCAAACGACTCCTTGGTCATACGGTAACGGTAAACGGTAAGGTAAAGCAAACTACAGAAAAAAGAATTATTTACTACATTTTATAAATGTAAAATATACAACAGAACCTGCGTGAATAAAGGACCGCGTAGTCTCTTCCACGATGTTTTGTTGCTGGGGCACATTTGATCAAAAATTATGTTTACTCCATTTTGATCCATTTGACTCGAAATGCAGCAAAATACGGCAAAATGCCGTAAAGAGAAGCAAAATTAATTGTAGTTTCTATCGATACGAAGCACGAAGATCCACTTTACTTCCTTTTGTTAATTTTTTTAAATTTTACTCCATTTTGCTCAAGTAAACTGACGCCATGTTTTCCAGATACTGTAAATAAATGAAAACTTTTTACTCGCCTGGAAATCACAGACCACGTGACGTTACCACTAATAATGTTGTTTCTAAACTCGCAGAAGCTTAAATTTAGAAAAAGAAAAGCAAATTTATTACGTTTTTCGACAGACAATTTTACAGGGTAAGTTAGGTTATATTTCTTGTAATTATATCGTACTGATATGACTCTTAAAGCATTGCCTTATACAATTCCGCCTCGCTTACTTTTGTGTAGTTTTAAAATAAAAACAAATTATTTTTTCAGTATTCACAATTTAAACAACAATATGGCTTCGTTCTTTCTTTCTTTCCGGTAGGATTATTACTTATTAGTACAGTTTGTAAATTTCAAGAACAAAAAGGCAAAAATTACAATTTCCCAAAAATAAAAATACATAGTCATTTTTGTTGTTCTGTACATAATCTGGTTTAATCTTCTTCCTGTACAATCGACCAAACCAGATGCAAATCTCCAACTAAAACAAAATAATAAAAACAACAAGATTGCTTTTTGCTTTTTGCCTCTTCATTTCATTCTCAATGCTTGCAATTTTTTATTTTCTACAACTTTCAGGTAAATTTGCCTATTTTACGTGTATAAAAAAGCTCGCTAAAACGTTTCATCATTGGTGAAAAAATAATGGGGATTTTTATCATCACTCTGCATCCATTTTAAAAAGAAAATTTTTTTTTTGTGTGTAAAAATTGACCAAAATTATGCAAATTCTTTTGGTTTTACCTGCAACAGAGAAAATTCTACAGTACAATATCATCCAAAAATTTGGCAAAAAAAAAATCGAAAACTATTTCAGTTTATTTGTCCTAATTAGTTTCAGAAATTATTTTTGGTTTGATTTCGCCGATTTTTTACCCTGTCTTTTGTTGGAACAAAATAAAAACAAACCGGGATTCAATTCTCCACTTCTATAAGTGACGAAAACACAGGGTTGGTTTCAAACATGTACAAATACCACAATCAACATTGACGACCTGAATTTACGATTTTTAAAAAAAAATTATTTTTTTGTTTTGTTTAAAGATATCTTGCAATATTATTGAGTAAAATGGAAAGTTGTAGCAAGCATGCCAAATGCACTCTTTTATTTTTTGGAAAAAGTAAACGAAAAAAAATAAGCCCCAATTCTTTAAGTTTTTGGTTTCGACCAACCAATCAAGACACTTGCAGTTTCTGAAAATTGCTAACCATGTCCAACACCTTAGATTTCGACCTTCCTGAATGTTTCGGAGTAGCCTGAAAAGAAAAATTATTTCAAACGTAAAATTAAATGCAAAAATTATACATTTGCAGTAGCATAGCGTTATGGCACCAAGCTGACAACCAAATGGGAAAATTAATGAATAAGAATGCAATCCTGCACAAAAAGATGCATTTTTCTATAAAATAATGCATTTTTACTATAAAATAATGCATTTTTACACTAAAATAATGTATTTTAGGCATTTTTACACTAAAATAATGCACTTTAGGAATTTTTACACTAAAATAATGCATTTTAGGCCTTTTTACACGAAAAAATGCATTTTAGACATTTTTACAAGAAAATAATGCATTTTAGGCATTTTTACACGAAAAAAAAATGCATTTTAGGCATTTTTACACGAAAAAAAATGCATTTTAGGCATTTTTGCAATAAATATAAAATAATGCATTTTAATTTGTTTATTCGAAATTTGTGGAAAATCAGCTGGTGATTATTGCCAGGCCAGTGCAAATTGTGCAGATTGTCTACCTGCATCATAATCGAAGGTTCCGCATGCCCATTCCCAGTCACGTGTTGTTTTTCTCGCATTTCTCTTTGTTCCCGCCTTTGTTGTGCAATTCGCCTCCATTCAGGCATGTTTGCTCCACCCTCCATCTTTTCCCCATTTTTAGCTACAATCTCAATATTCGATGTGGCCATTGCGGATGAAGACGTGCTACAAACACGACTTCCGGGCGCACTCGCTGGTTCGGAACAAAACGATTTGCTCATTTTATTACTCATCCCTCCTTTCACCGCCTCCACGTGTCTACCATTCACACTCTCGCCCGGAACAGGAGACGACGGCTTCACCTCCACCTCCGCCTCAACCTCGTCCGTCATCTCGCTCGTCGTCTGCTTCGGCTCCTTGTCCTTGATCTTCAAAGACCTTCTGTGAAACACCTTCAACAACTCCGATTCCCCGTCCTTTCCGGCGGAAACACTCCCCCTCACCAACTTATGTCCCTCCCCGGCGCCGTTTCCGCCGCTTTTCTCCACTTCCGCCTTTTCCGCGTCCATTTTCCTGCGAAAACTCAACTGGGGCGACGAATCCAAAGTCAGGATCTCCGCCGGCTTCTCGTTCGCTTGGGCTGGACAAGTGTTTCCTTCGCCGGCCGAGGGTCTCCGTTTGCTAACTTTTGGAGGGTCGACTATCTTCGGTGTCACCTGCGCACGCGCAGCGACCGGTTTCGCGCATTTTTCAGACGCTGACGTGTCCAAACTCGTTTTCCGAGCCGTGTAAACGTCAATCTTCGAGACGGAGTCGCGTCTCTCTTGGTCCTTGTGCGAATTACTCGCGTCCGGCGTTTGTTTCGCCGCCTTCTTCGGCGTCTGGCCCGCGTCCGCCTTCTTGGACGACCAGAACCGACTGCCGGTGGCCTCGGTCGATTTACTTGCCGGACTTTTCACGTCTCCTTTCGCGTCGGACGCGGGACTCGAGTCTTTTTTGTTGCTGTACCAAGACAAAAGTGAACTTCTCTTCGAATGCCTCTTCTGGTCCCCTCCGCCGGTCGCCGAACCCTTCTCCGACACCGGCGGCGGCGTCGGGGTCGCAGTTTCCTTCCGCTCGCCGCAAAACGCCTTCTTCCTCAACCGGACCAGCTCTCCCTCGACCAACATGACGCCGGAATTGGCGTTCTCCTCGCCCGTCTCCAACGAAACGCTGTGCGCTATCTTGACCGGTCCGGAGTCCAGTTTGGGCAGCGAGCCCGACAGGTGGCTTTTGGTCGGTGGGTGCCGGTTCGCGTCCAAATCCACCGGCACCACGTCCAGCGCCTTCGGTCCGAGCGATTCGAGCGATTTCGCACTCAGAGGCTTCGGCTTCGAGGGCCGCGCGGGTTTCCCGTCCTCGCAGTCCTGCTCCTTGCACCGGAAACTGCTCGCCGGATGGAAGGTCGATCTGGCGGTGATGCTCTGTATCATGGCCTTGACGTCGACGGACGCCTCCTGTGGGAAGTCGGACTGGCGTCGGAATTCGCTCACGACGACCGCTTCGTCCTTCTCCTCGATGTCCGCCTCCAAGTCCAAACTCGCGTCGTCCTCGTCCTTCTTGTCTTTCTTCTTCTTGTTGCTTCTTCGCGAGCCCCAGAAACGACTGAAAAAGGGACTGTCGTCCACTTTCTTCGTTTTCTCCTTCGCCTTTTCCTTGTGCGCCGCTTCCGTTTTCTTCCTCGACCCGAAACTGAACAAACTCGACGAACTCTCCTCCTTTTTCGGCGTTTTTTCCGCCTCGGTTCCGTTCGCCTCGACCCAGTTCTTCGAGTCGTGCACGGCGACTCGGTAAGACGGATCTCGTTGCACGGTACGCCGCATGT
This sequence comes from Strigamia transsilvanica, assembly GCA_034701245.1. Classification (NCBI taxonomy): domain Eukaryota; kingdom Metazoa; phylum Arthropoda; class Chilopoda; order Geophilomorpha; family Linotaeniidae; genus Strigamia; species Strigamia transsilvanica. Next base: position 13,517 of record JAQIXU010000808.1, on the reverse strand, counting down.
CCGCGTTTTCGGTCTCGTTAACTAGAACGCCGTTAGTTTTAACGTTGCTGGCTTTGGGGAGCGGCGGAAGGACTTTTTCCGGCTGCTTCACCCTCCGCAGCTGCTCCGGACTCGAGGTCGGCGACGAGGCGCTGCCGCGACTCAATCTGCGAGGAACCGGGCTCGCCGACCTCAACAAATCCTCCGCCATCGCTTGACCGTTCTCCCGGACCCCTTCGGTCGCCACCAGGAGACTGTGCGCTCTCTCCCTGCACACCGGACTCGCCTGACGGTTCGGGGGACTCGCGGTTCGCTCCTCTTTCTTCGGTTCACTTTGATGACCCCACGCCACGACGGTCGCGTGGATCTCCCGACCTTCCATCGTCGACAGACTGTGCACTTTGTCCTTCCGACTTTCCTCGTGTTCCCTGTGCGGGGACTCGGAAAATGTCCTCCGTCGAGGGTGCGCCACTCCCTCGTCCGGTTTCGCAGCCGCCGACGACCGGGCTCTGATGGATGCTTCCAGATCCTGCGATGTCGGAAGCACTTTTTTACGTGTTGGACTTGCACTTGCGGACAACGATCCGGTGCTGTCGGACGTGGACATCACGCTGGACGCCCGCGAAATACTACCGGACGACCCTGCAGCTTCTGCGAATAAATAAATAAATAAATAATTAAATAAATTTCATTCGACGGGTCCAAATTACGTTCGCCGACTGAATGCCAACTTCTGTCGGGTGAAACCACTCGCATATCTTCGATGTCCTCCGGTGTTGCCGGAAGGCTGGCCACTGTAAGCTGCTAAGACAATGGCGGAGAAAATTTGTAAAATTGTTTTTTATTTCCACGTTCAAAATGAGATAAATCTCACGTTTGTTTAATTCAATCGTTACCTGTTGTAGTTTCCGATGTCTGCCGACGGCGTGGGTACGTTTGGGCCTCACTGATATTTTGTGATGCGCCGCCTTGTGGCTGAGCGGGAAAGCTGCGCCGTCTTCACAGTCGCCATCTAAAACATAAGTGATAATTTAAATTACAAAATAAAAAAATTAAATATTCTCATTATTTGAGCCCACCATGCCTTTCCGACGGCAATTTCATACGTGACGACAACATCAGCGAATCCTAAACGCGAAAAGTCAATCAATTCTCAATAAATAAATCCAATTTCGTTGTGATAAACAAAAACCTCGTCGGTTTCCGAACTGCCCATGCTCAGTAAACTGCCATCGCTGCACGTGCTCCTCGATTTGCCGCTCGTTTCTCTCAATCCCTGTCGAAGAACCTCGGCCGTCGTGGGACTCGTGCACGGACTGTGAGGTAAGCCGACATCATCCTCGTCCGAATCGTGTTGAGGATGGAGTCTGTCCATTAGTTCCTGCGGAAACCAAGCAGCGTTTAATGTTAAATGTCAGTCGAAATGCCACAACTTCCTGTCACCAACCTGCATCGCGAGGTTCTGTATGGATTGCGCATTGCGCATGTCATCTTCGCTGTTGTGTTCCGGGCTGAAGACACTGTCGTGAGACATGCTGAGTCCAGCGCCCAGGTGATTGGAACCATTATTCGATCTGAAACCATTCAAATTAGCATTTTTTTTTTCTTTTTTCCAGTTTTGTTCTCATTTTCGTACCGGTTTCGTTCCTCGTCATCATCGGCGCTCAATAACTCGCTGGTGGAACGTGATTTTAGAGCCGCCATGCTATTAGAGTCCTCATTTGGTCCATATTTTGTGCCGGTTTTGGACTTCCTTCGAAATATTCTCTTGACGGCACGCAGTGGATGAAAACCACCTTTTCGTTTCGCCTGAACTGCAATTTAGAAAGAAATAATTATAATATTAATTTAAAAAATTCAATTTCCGATGAAAATCAGCGAGAAATCAACACCATCACCTGGAGGAACCTTCGACTAATTCTAACTAATCACGTTTGACTAAAAAGTGCTCGTAAATAGGCCACCTACTTTCTAATTTCGGAATTATAATTCAAATACACACCCTCAAACCATTTTAGACTAAAAAATAAAAACAAATAAAAATCGCAAAAGTTCAACAACTTGCGATGATATTTGATGAAGAAAACGCAATTTTGGTTGAGAAAACGCTGCGAGCCGAGCAAATTACATGGAATTTTAAAGCTGACCTCAACATTACCAACCACAATAGACAATTGGATAAATTGAAGCCAAGAAAAATCTCTTCTGCTCCGTTAACAACATCAGCAGAGCCCGAACGAAAAACAAAACATCTCGTAAAAAACATATCATTTGCAGTCGACTTCTTTCCTATCTTATCTCCTCTCAAATCTCACTACAAAGTACTGGTTTAAGCCTAATAACACCAGGAAGATATCAAAAACATACATTTCAATTCCTTCAAGCAAAAAAAACCAAAAAAAAAAAATTAAAAAATAAAAATCTTTGCATTTTACATAATCCAAAGTGCATTCACCTTTAAGACAATTCAAAAAATCAAGAAAAATCCATCCCAAACTGGTATCATTAAAATTTCTCGCTAATAAATTAACTCGAAGCCCCAAACTAACATCTAAATGCACGAAAAATATTTTTTTTTCTTCTTCTTTTTCTCATTTTCCAATTACATCTAAGCTCGCTTTGCGACATTCCGTCGCGAACGAACCCAATTAACTTCAATTGTCTTGTCTGTTGTCCCCAAACATTTCTTAAATGATCCAATAAAAATCCTGCACGCACTTCAACTTAATTCGCTCAAATCAAACATCAAAAAATAACAATGCGACTTGCCAGACCCTACAATTGACCCATTCCGCCCACCTTGAGATAAGTGAGAAAAAACGTGATTTTTTCTTCACCCGCACGTGACAGGCTGACAAAAGACATAGGAAGTGTCTTACTCGATGGCTTTTGGCCACCTGCCACTCATTTCAGTCTGGACAAACAAATTGGGGTCCCGGGGCCCCTCAATACCAATTAACCGATCCGACTTTGGACACTATAAAGATAATTATCCGATTAGATTAGAATTTCATCACCAAAACACTTTACGTAACATTTTGTATCAAAAATTATTATTTTTAAAAAATATTTAAAAAATTAAAATTTTTTAATTTGGGGACGTGAATCGACGGTCAAGCTCATTTGCAAGTTGCGAGCCAAACACATGTAGCTGGGTGGAGACGGCGAGCAACCTTCGAGCAACATGGCTCCCGTTCAAGGACCTTCAAATTATTCTTCCACTATACACCGACGGGCGCTCTCTTCCACCAAATCAATACTCATTGCACTCAACGGGGCATTTACCCAATCCACACATTAAAAACAAAAAAATCAAAAAACCAAATCAAACAAACAAAAACCATGAGAAAAATACCATCAACGAGCAACTGGTTTTCCTAGGTGGATCCGTGCAAAACGCCAGGTCAAAATCCGTAAACAAACGCACGAAAACCGTTCGATTTCCACAGCAAACCGATGCGCACGTCCACAATCACACTCGGCCGACACTCATGGACAAAGCCGGGCCCGAAACCGGGGCAAAATCGCCTTCGTTTCCGACCAAACAATGGAAAAACGAACAATTATTGCGGCCCCGCTCTCGACGCTTGCTCGCGTGTGTCCTCCCTTTTCTTCCTTCTCCAGTTATCGATCCTGGTAGGAGCAGTGAATAGATCTATGGTGACCGTACTGTACTAGGTTTTCGCCGTGTGCAAGTGGGGGTGTGCGCGACTCGATGCTAGGCACGACGAGGCGATAAACTCGTCTCTTTGCAGGCCGCACATCTTCACAGTTACAAGGTGTTGATACTGTGTGCTTGATAAGCCAAGCAGACGTGGGAAACATGCATGACATCAGCATCATAAAACAGTAGATAAATAACACGGAGATTAAATGCGATTTTTTTTTCGTTTTGTTTCGTTACAAATTGAAAACAAAACAAATTGTTATGAATTTGGAACAAATCGGTGATCCTGAACTTGGCACGGTTTCAATTCAATTCAATTCCAGAGGTTAGCGAATTTAAATCGAATTTGGTCATGTTTTAAGGAAGTGCGAGTTTGGTACTTGATTCGCACAAAAGAACGTGTTGGCTTCACCGAACCCGTTTGATCTCGTTATAAACTAAATTACTGGGTTGTTAATCATCGAAAGTCTTAATATTTACCGAGAGGAACGAACAATCTATCGATTGTCACGTGATTCGATTGAATAAAAGGATTGCTCGCGACGATTTGTGTCATTTTTGAATTTTACTTGCCTGAGTGGATGGACGTTTTCATCGATGGTGATGGACCGGTTCGATCGAATGTCACGGACCTATCCAAAGAGTTCGTGTAACTCATTGCCATTTATTTTCTGGAAATAAAAAAATTAAATTTTTCATTGCGTTTAATTTAATATCCAATAAACGAGGGCTTAAAATACAAACAGGTAACCTTGTACTGAATTACAAACCTGTTGGTGAACCAACAACTCTATTTCAGTCATTAAAAAAATAAAATTAAAAAATCGTAAAAAATTGCAAAAATGTCAGCTAATTTGAAGAAAGCAATGGTTGGTGATGAGCCTGATTTGACCCTAAGTTGTGCGCACAATTCAAGACCATGAGAAGTAGGTTTTGGCCTATCAGATTGCAGCCAGTTTCACCTTTATATACCTGAGCTTTTCATTTAAAACAAACAATAGGTAAAGAAAATGCAATCTAAACATCTCCGTTTACGTTTTATATAATTTATTAAATAAGTATTGCGTATAGTGTTTCATTAAATGGATAAAAAGAAATAAATCGAGGTTCATGGAACTAAATATTGATGTTTTTCATTTGGAAAAAAAATCTTTTTGTATTTTATATAGAATTTGAAGAGATCCCGTGGGAGGATTTGTTGAGATTTTCGCGGATGCATTTTTTTTCACGCAAACATGCCGTCCATTTTGGTTGTTTTATTTTTATTTTTATGTTTATGTTTTTAAAAATAAATGATTATCTGAGGAATGTTGGGGCCTACAAACCCAGTGTAAAGTAAACACAAATCGCAGCTTCCTTTCAGCGTGATATGATAAAAGAAACACGAATTTTTGCTCTAATTTCAATTTCCACTTGGAAAAAAGCCAAAAAAAAATAAAGGAAAGCACTAAAAACTTTAAAAAACCTAAAAAAAACAGAAAAAACCAAATAAAAAAACAAAAAAACACAGAAAAAACCAAAAAATAACAAAAAGAACCATATGGATCTCATCTAACGACAAATCCAATCGAAATAAATAAAAATAACTAATTAAAATAATTTAAAAATAATATTCCCACTTGGTTTGCATCCGAAAACCGGCAAAGCAACTTACCTTTAAGTCACACATGAGCTGTAAAGTAACCAACCAGGGCAAACGACTTTATCCAGCCGAGATACCTCAGCAAAACACGTGTGACGCACAATTTTTTCGCCTCACTAGCCGGACGAACCAACACCACACACAGGTAAAATGTCACTCGCACCGAACAAGACACGCGACACGCTCGCCTTGATGGAATAGGTGTCGTCGGCGACACCCAACCCGAGTCGCAACAACACGTCGACCGTGGGCCGGTTTGTGTCGCTATGCGCTGCCACCCGCTCGGGGCACCATTCCTCCACCTCGTCGCGTAGTCTGGGTTCGCCAACACATTCCCGCCCATCGCGAGAAGAGATGAGAAGAGCAGTCCATTCGACACCGGTGCGAGGGACGATTCAGACTGGAAACAAAAAACTCATTGCATGGATGGGGCCTTGAAATGCACAACAACTAGAGCAATAAAAAGGGATAAGGAAATGGGTTACCGAATAAATTCCACAAATACCGTCAAACTAATTCCTCTTTGACTCATCCATACAAATAAAAAAAAATTTTCGATGTTAAATTTCATTTTTTAATCGACAAAAACAAAATTAGCAAATTTTTAATTGCGCATCACGCCCTCTCGATGCAGCGAGTGGAAAATGACGCAGCGATTTTGACATTGAAAATAATCCTCCCACCCAGTTGGAAATTAAAAAAAAAAACATAAATAAACCTCCCGCGTGACCTTACATAATCGACATTTAATGTCGACCTTCAAATATCCTGACTAACTAAACTAAATTAACCAACAGCTGCGTTTTTGTCACTTTCCATCACGTTAATTCAATTGAATTTTCTTCCCATTCCCACCTCTTATCTGTGTTTTTTTTTCTCGGCGAGTTAATTTCGTGATTATTTTCATTTTCCAAGGTTATGTGAGGAATTGCACTTGCGGGGGTTGCATTAAATCATGGATGTTGCGCGTGCGAGCCGGTCAAATGGTCGAGACATCATTTCTCTCTGCAACTCCAAAACTTGTCTAGATGCGGTCAGTGCACTTGTTTGGCGTAGGCCTCGGTCTCTCGCTCTGTTTTTGGGAGCCGAGGTAGGGGAAATAACCCTTTAGCTCGTGTCAAGGACAAACGCGATCGATTTTCTGCGTTTCAAACGCAGTCTGCGCTTCTGGATCTCGCAAACTGCGTCTTTGCACTTGAAATTTTCGCTACACTTCAAATTTCATTAAATATTCATGTTTTTTTTTTTTTAAAAATAAATAAATAAAAAAAAAATCAAAATCTGTGACATTTTGACAGGAAAATAATTGGAAAAATTCCTGAATCAGTTTTAGCACGCAAAAGCATGAAGAAAACAAAAGGATGACATAAAAATGACATTCAAAACGTAACGACTTAATTAATTTTAAATGAAAAATAAAAAATAAAAATAATTGTTTACGTTCGAGTTTCATTTTTCTGTCGCCAGATGGCGGGAAACAAAGGACCTCTTTGTTTTTTAAAAATTGTTTTCTAATCTTATCTGACGATAAAAAGTTGATTAACAGGAAATTACCTTATCCTAGGATGACTAACTCTGTTTTATTTCTCAGACAAAATTTGGGTCTGCTGCTTTGTTTTTCCTGGACAATGTCCACTGAGGGATGCAATGATGTCCATGAGTGAGTACTAAAGTTACAGCTGTCGCTTATCTTCACCAATTTCCTTTCTTCGCTTCTCCAGGTTGAGTTACTCGATTTCTAAGACGTGGGATGGCGAACCGGTGTCCCATGAGCCCGTGCATCTCACACTCAAGGGCCCGATGAATGATGGGGTCGAGCTGCACATTGTGGCGCCTTTTTTTGACGACTCGGACAAACCGCCTGGTCAATCAGGGACACCTGTGTGGAAGTTGTGGGATCACGAAGGTGTCTAATGAAATAAAAGGGAATAAATGCACTGATCCAATACCTGTGTTCTACAGTCGAAACTCATTATAACGAATTTTTGTTATAACAAATTTTTGTTATAACAAATTCTTGTGAAAAACGAATTTTTTTTATAACAAATTCTTGTGGAAAACGAATTTTTGTTATAACGAATTTTTGTTGTAACGAATTTTTGTTGTAACGAATTTTTGTTACAACGAATTTTTGTAAATGACTTACTTGGTTGGTCGGCCATAGAACACCATGTTAAAAAATTTCGATATAACGAACTTTTGTAATAACGAACCGATTTCTCGAGGTTTCGACTGTATATCGCAAATTGGTCGTCCGCGATTTTTCGCGATATTATTTAATTAAAACAGAAATCGCAAAAAAAAATGTATGCCCCCCCCCCCTCCGTCTATTTTAATCAAGAATTTTTTTTTAAAACTTGTAATTTAGTGGGTAAAGAAAAAATCATGAAATAAACATGATTAATTTGACCTGTCTTTACACAACCAGGAGAAGTATTTATCCTTTCATCTTTTTTTTTAAACAAGGCTAATGAAGACATTTTTTTTTCTAGCATTGCAATTACAGAAAAAAAAAATTCAATCCCAGAACTGCCAAATTTCATCCAACAAAGATTTCTCTCTCCACAGACACAGAGGTCAACTTGAAAATTGTCTCATAACCCTGTTTCATGCTACAGTAACTCCACTCCAAAACTCTAACCAGTCATTTCTGCACTTTTGGTTCGACTTCATCTTGTTTGGGAGAGTTCCCTTTGTAGATAACACTCGCTGTACCTTGTGTGTGCATACACCGATCTAGCAAATGTCAATAACATCACCACACCTCACAATGTAGCAAAAATAAGTTATTTGAAGCCGATACCTAATGACATCCTTAGAGCTTTAGACCAAGCCGCAGTTTTTCATTTTTTCTCAAATCAATTTCTCCACAACTGATTAATGTTTCGACATTTTTAGACGAACCAAACAGTCCTCAGAACTTTGTAATTGGATAATAATGTCTATCTTTAACGGCTTTCTGAGATACAGTTGAAACTCGTTATAACGAATCGCAAGAGACCCGAGAAATCGGTTCGTTATAACGGGAGTTCGTTATATCGAAATTTTTTAACATGGTGTTCTATGGCCGACCAACCAACTAAGTCATTTACAAAAATTTGTTAGAACAAAGATTCATTTTAACGCGGTTCGTTATAACGAGTTTCAACTGTAATTGAATAACAATGTCTATCTTTAACGGTTTTCTGAGATAGTATACTAACTGCCCGCTCACAGCGGCATTCTCCGCATATCCCAATGCAAAGTATTCTTGCATAGCAGACTGATAATGACCTTGGTCCTAGACCATTTTCATCGTTATCGTTAGATTCATTCGACTTGATTTTGCTGCAAATACACTCAAACAATTTTCATAAGCAAGCCTGATTTTTAGAAATTGGAAAAGATCATGTTTTGTAGGACACCCAATATGTATGGCAAAGGCTAAAAATACATTTTCTTTACAACTGGCCATGAAAGAGCTTTTTGTGTTTCATTTCCTTTCGCTCTCATAAAGCGCAGTGCAACTTGAAAATTTTTTCTCTCTTCTTTTCAGAAATTGGCACAATTTAATAGTAGAGAAATTACTTGCCAGACCAACAACTAACCTTGTTTCTTTGTTTAAACGGAGGCTGTGCCAGCATTACATGGATGTTCTTCAGGACCACCGACAGCAGGTGTGGGCATTTTTTTTCAACTAGGACAGACCGGCTAAAATTCTTTACACTAGACTGATATGCAAAAATATGCTCTGCGTGCTGATCATACTGCAGATAAACTTCTGTTTAGAGTAGCCGGAAGAAGTTTAGCATAGTTAAACTACTGTTTGGTTGCGTTCTTGTTAAGTTAGACTTGTTTATATGTATTTTCCTTATTTTCCCGTTCTCATAATAAGACTATTTTTAAGCCTTTTACCATGTGCCATTGTCAGCAATAGTGTAGGAATGTTAGATTTAAGACATAGCCCATGTGCCATTATTGTAACTTTTCTTTGTAAGTTCATTTCTTGATTATTGTCAGCAAAGAGTTGATTGCACAACTGTGAGGATGTCTCCATGCCAGTATCTTTTCCCTTATGCCTAACTTAAGATTCTAGAGCCCTGTTGGGCTAGTTAGGTCAGTTTCCTCCAACCCCTTCCACCAGAGGCCACGCCGGTGACCACTATGCTGCTTGTGGCAGCGGATAAGTTACCGGATCGCGTGGGCAGAACCAGCCTCACCCTTCCCCCCTTCTTCAGCTGCCAATCCCAAGAACTGTCGCCACAATCCCGTTTAGACTATTTATAAAAACACCAAAATCCACATAAACAGAAACTTAGAATGCACTTTTGCATCACAAGATGGCATTTGCAAAATGGGTTTAGTTTTATTTGAATCCATCACCTTTTTTCTCAACTTGTGAGATCTCCTTATTTGTATTGAGAATGTGAAGTGGATAAATGCGTGTCACACTTTATTTTTCATTTGTCTTTTTCATATTTTCTCTTTCATTGCACTCGACTTGCTTCACCCCCTCGTTCCCCCTTTTCCAATTTTCTACTTGGACGAGACAATTCAAAGATGACGCACTCAACTTGCCGCTTTCATTCTCCCTCTCTGTAGGACATCATTCGCGCTTAACAAATTAAAGTTGTCACATCAACAGCAGTTATACTCAAGCTAGTAATAAATTGAAAACATGATGAATTTTTTGGACTTCCCAGACATAGTATTAACTGTTCACAAACTCTTCCATCATCGGTAAATGGAGCAATTATTTAAGATGGATTCCAGTGCAAACATATGTGACATGTCTGAAATTAAAAATTTAATGAAATAAAAAACACCGAGTAAAGGTGTTCGATGCCGGGCTGACAAGGAGCGCTAAGGAGTAGGGCTTGCAGGTTCTGGAAATTCTTATACGTCGTATAACCTTCGACAAGGGCTTTGGGCACACAGAAAGTCTAATTTGTCGTGTATCAACCAAAATTTATAAATATGGTTCGCTTGTCTAACCAGTGTGTATAAGATCCAGTCTACGCTTTCTTTTGCTATTCCATGTTTCCTTTGTACTTTGTACAATGCATTTCTCTGACTTTAATTCAATGTATATTTCATGTTTATTTGCATTTCTAAGTGGTTATCAAATCGATTTCAGGGATATTTTATGGAATATTAAATGATCGTCTTGAACTTGAGCACTTCCTTATTGGTTGAGAAAGATCACATGATCAGTTATTTGCATGCTTGAGCTTGTGAAATGGCCAAACATAATGGGAGTTTGTGACAAGTTTTTGTAAACAGAGTACAGTTATCGACTTTCCATAGGAATAACAAAGCGATCACTAATAAATTTAACTCTGTGGTTTTGTTTATCGAAGAGAAATCTCTGCGTGAACCCGGCATTCCACGGTTGTGTTTTACTTCCACTGCGTCGAGTAAAATGACAGCGTCGAGTCTTGCAGATCGGGCCAATATCCTGCCTATCAACACCGAAGCAAGATGGGCCAGGGTCACAAACGTGAAACCCGTACGAATAAAATCCATAAACGCACAAAACATACAATTTTTTCTAGCGTGTTATGCGCAATAAACACATATTGTCACCACCAGGTGATCGGACGGTGCGCACCTTGGAAAACCATGCTTTATTCTAGTTCTAACAGAATACAAATTGCCAAATTTTGGATACAAACAATACAAACCATGACTAACTCACTACAAATTTTTCAGCCATTTCCGCAACAATGTCCCATCAACTATATGCACAAACAGGCTTAGTTATTTAAATCTGTGCAAATGTCAACTTTAATATGTAAAATTCTACATTTAGACTGGTTTTAAAAATATAAACCACTTTAAACTACTTTATGAATGTGCTTACTGTAATGAAAAAGTGCACTTTCATTACAGTTAAAAAGTTCTCCACTACAGTTAAAAAGTTCTCCACTACAGTTATAAGCGTAACGGGTTTTTTTCATAATGGAAAAGTACCTGCCGCAAACTATGTATTGTGAAAAGGTTGGCGTAACGCTAACTGTCCACCTTTTTTTCCACCGAAGTGTTATAAAAAGCTCATTTGTTTGCAGTTTAGTTCACTGTGGAGCACTAGAAAATACTTGTTGGCAGAGACTGTCATCAGATCAACATAAGTAGGGAACTCAAAAGCCAAGTCTCACCAAAGACTCTTATTACAACAAGAAGTTTTCTGACTGCTCCTTTGATTGTTGGCAGTTGGTCTGTTTTCCAAGAAGTCCTAGGGGATTCAGTCATCTTGGCTTAAAGCCAGGACTTTTAATGAGCCCAAATAATAGTCCAATTCAACTAATCAAACATGACACACAAACTGACTCTCTCTGCAAAAAAACAAACAAAAGAAACATAATTTTAGCCCCCCCACTGTTCAATTTCCATATCAAATAAAAAAAAAAATTTTTTAATAAACATTTTTTTTTCAACAATAAAATATAATTGTTTCATATTTAAATGTTTTGTATTTTTTTCAAGGTTAATCCCTCAACAGTCATGTGGGAAAAATGCAAGTTAATGGTTATGTAACTTCATTCATATTCCACGGTTGACCGAATAGACTGGCTTGTTGCCAAATACCTACACAGATTTACCTTGCATTTACTCTCAAGAGATTAGGGAGAAGCAATTTTCTCTCTTGTACAATTTATATCTTTTAATAATTGCAATAAAATAAAATGCTATGAAAAACTTATTCATTTATTCATTTAATTAAACATTGCAGTCCCACTTTTATTGTTACTATTTGGTTCAGTGTCATAATTGCCTTCACAGAATGTAATTTTGAGAGAATTGAGCCTCTTTCTGATGTCACAGTGGTCTTAAGTGATCATTTCCCCACTTTTTAGTGTTAATCTTAATCTTAATCTAAAAGACTAAATGGACGGATTTAATCTTCGTAGTTGTAAAATTTACTCGCCAAATTAGTTCCCAAATGGCGGTTTCTTTCGGTCTACATCCGTGGTTTTACAACGCACTAGGCAAAGAACAATACACGATGTCATGTCACTCCTAATGGCAACAAATTTTTGAAAAATAACATTGACACTTAGCGTTGTCATGGGCCGTTAAACAGGATGTTTGCTTGCGATTTAAGGCACGCTAGCCTCGATGTGTGTGATAACTTTCACGAGGATCCAGCGCATTAGTCCTTAAACCATTGTACAATAAACATGAAAGCCGTTTGCATTGTCGCCGCACTGGACTAACAGCATTTTTAGTTAGATCGAGCGGCCATTGTTGTTTAAATCTGCCAACAGGTGACTTTAGAGTTTTTTGGGGCACGTGATCACCGACAGCCAATCAAATCTTCAGTTGATCACATACACACAAATCCAGCAGGAATTAGTGAAGAAAGAAAGAATTCCATTCGGCTTTTCAGTCTTTTTAAACTTCAAACACCTTCATCAGTCTTATAATAAAAAATGTATAAAAAAAATCACCAACTAAAAACACAAATCCAGCGAACTTCACTTTCAGTCACTTTTAATCCACTTTCAACTAAAGCCCGATTTACACACGTTACCCAAAAAAAGGCAACGCGTTTCCATTAACCGGCACTACAGAAAAAAGCGATATTGTGAAGCTGCAGGTAACCATGACTCGATGAAAAGTTAGACAACCGGGAATGAAACGTACGTCGATGAAGTAGTGTCGATGTTAAGAACCGTCCTTACACACGATCTATAAAGTACACTACTGTGAGGCTAATGAGACTTAAGCTTCAGGGCTCCCTGCACAACCAAAGCCCCGGGAAAATATATCTACCTATGTCCAACGCATAGGCTACATATGTTGATGTGCCGCTAACTACGTTGAGCAACCCGTTAAGTGAGGGGCCCGCAAAGTACATTGTAAAATATATTTTTGAACCATATGGTTGCCTCCATTAAGAGTTATTACACAGTTATACCATTTTGTGAGCATATAGAAAAGTCAGCCGCACCTTTGTGGTAACGATAGCCAAAGACGAGACCCGTTTATGCAGTAATTCGACTTGCATCGTATTTGGATCCTTCAGATCAATAATTGTTAGTATTAAGTTTGGCAAGTCTTTTTATCTATTTATGTTTAACGTGTAAAAAATCTGTGTATTGGCCAGAATATTACCAGTTGGGAATACCGTATTTCTTCGAATAAAAGTCGCCCTCTATTACAAGTCGCCTTCGATTATAAGTCGCGGCAAAAAATCACGGTTTGGAATACAAGTCGCCCTCGATTACAAGTCGCGGCTTATATTCG
>JAQIXU010000807.1:0-24749 GCA_034701245.1 Strigamia transsilvanica | reverse complement strand
GTCCCGCGCGCTATACGAGGTCCGCGTGTTATTTGCAATTTTTATTTTTACCCCGCGCGTTATTCGAGGTCCGCGGGCTAATGGAAGAAATACGGTACATATATATTTTTTATTGTGTTTATGTGGAAATGTCATGTAAGGATAAACACTGATCTATATAAAGCGACCGGTCTTGACGGCATCACGGTTACTGCATCTGATTCTCAAGTTTAGAGTCAGCAACTAGGCTCCTCAGCAGAAGGGGATTTTTATGGGATGTTAAAATCCGATAATATAACTTTCTTTTGGAAGAAATGAAGCAAGCAATATCTTCTGCTTGTTGGTTTGCACGGTGCACATTATAAAGAAGCTTAAATGGAGACAAGGTATCTTGGTAGACAAAACTTTCTGAAAGGAAAGTGAGGTTTCCCTCGCCCACCCCACAGTATAATCTTTAGTAGTTTCTGGCATCAATAGTTCAGGAAAAAACGTTTTATAAAAATAGTTTTGCCATGTGGCAGACTGCCAAGCATAAGGGTTTCTGTGGGTTTAGTCAAAATCCAAGTAGGTTAGTAAAGGCTTCTCATGCTGATCACTTGTTTTATTTGAACGTTGCATTGGGCCTGGTCAGTATTGTTTTTCATTCTTGTTTGATTTAACAGCCAGTTTCGACGCCTCAAACATTTTCCGCTAAGTCTTGACAAGGGTTTTTGGTGGGTTTCTCAGTTCTCATTGCAAATGCAAAGGTTGGGTTCTTTTTACTTTTTATCCAAGAGAAAATTCGTGAACTTATACAAGCATCAGCTTATGAGATAATTGATTATGTAAAGTCCATCAAATATAAAATCAATATTGTAGCATGTTTTATTGGTAAAAATTACAATTGAAATATTCACCATAAAAAGGGACAGCTTTAGAAAGATCTTTTAAACAAGTTGAAATCTAGTTATCTAGTTATCAACTTGAAATAAAATGAAGAAGCAAGTGTAATTAATCGCAAACTTTAGATTCAAAGCTATCGTTATGCCGTGTGCTGAGATGGAATACCACTAATTGGGTGACCATGTAGATATAGATAGTTGGATTTTACCGCCTCATCCCTTGTGTGGTATGATGCAATCTCTCGGGCATCATACGAAAGCAAAATTGCCATATCGCTTGCCAAAAGCCAATATGGCAGTTCGGAGCAATGCAAATTACATTGTGATTACACTCAACTGGTCTTGAGCGTTATTGAAATCTGTAAAGAAATGAAGTGTAGGTGGGAAAACTCGCTGAATTATTGTCGTGTGATGACTGGAAGTTAATTTTTTTTAAAAAATGTTTAAAGTAGATAATGAACTAAATAACTGCCAAAGCGAACGCAGAACACTTCCCACAATTCCAATGTGCATAGTCGGGTATCCGTTGTTGACTATTTTCAATTTGATCACTAGACTCAATCGGGGGATTCGTTTGCTTCGTTTGTAAACAACATTTATTTCACCGTGTTTTGAAGCAGGAAAGTAAAACATCGCCCCTGTGAAATGTCTCACAATACATACTTCTTGTTTCAAGGGAAGTTTAATTTTGTTTTCGGTTCTACTTTGATCCGCATTTATTCGTGCGCTATCGGAGTTTAATCTAGAATCCTGAGAAAGAGAAAAAAATTCCAGCGAGGCAAGAAAAAGAGAAGGCATCCCGAGATAGGAAGAAAGAGTTGAGCTGCAATGGGGTAATATCCTTCACTAGATGTTGCTCGTACATCAGAAGGGGGTTGGAGGAGGAACCTTGAGGCAATGGAGGTGATGGAATCAAACTCCTTCACCAAACTCCATTCCCTTTTTTTTATTTCTCTCTTCACAACTCGGGCAATTGCCAATCACTCAAAAAAAATCACAAAAAAAAAATGTCGTTGGAGGTGCCATTTGAGTTTGACTGCAAGCTTCTAAGTCTCTGGAGAGGGCGCTTTGCAAATGTCGTCTCAACCTCCTAATCCATATTGGGATCTGCACTGGACTTGCTTCATCGACTCATTCGCCCTCTCTTACCCAATGAATTAACCCGAACAAGAACTGAGACCTTTTTTCCCTTCCCCCCTTCACTGCATTTCAATTCACGGATGGCGACGCACAAAATGCACTAACCTACAATTGTGCTTTTCGCTTGTTCTTACTCGATTGAATTTTCGACCGGCTTTTTTCTGCACATTTTTTACCCAATTTGATCGGTTTTTATAAAATACGGTATGTTCATGCCACGTGTCTATAATAAAAATGCCAATTGGTTTTGCCGCTCTTTTATCTTGTTGTTTTATATATCTTTTTTTTTTTATATGAAAAATCTTTTTTTTTACCCCTTAATTTTTTTTTTTCAAATCTCCTATTGGTGCGCACGTAGCATGCAATTACCCTTCTTTAGGAATGTGCGCCGCTCCCGTCGCAAATTCGCAATGATTTCTCCAAAGGCATCCACGAACCGTCTTCTTTCCATTCCCAGATCTGTCGACATCCTTCTTCACATCACCTTTTTTCCTTCCCTGAAAAATTCTTTTATTTCGATTTTTTTGTCGATTGGACGTGCACAAGTCACTTGGGATTAGTCCGCGAGTTTCCCGTCTCGTTTTCAACTTGGCAGTGGAAACGGAAGGGAATTTACATGAAACTCAGCGATGCGCGCTCTTCTAGTGTTTGCCACTGAATGTCACGAGGATAAGCCGAAGGGTCAGTGAGGCAGCACAAATACCCCCTCACCTCTTTCACTCTCCATCCTCCTCCTCCCAAATCCTCTCGAGAAGTCTCGCACAACTTTTCTTCTTCCTTTGGCGTCTTTTGACTTGGCTTATGGCGTCGAATTCGTGTTACTGGCTTGAAATTGGAGTGAATAATGTTTAGCTACTTGTTCCATTTTTCAATGTCATTTTTTTTTTTCCTTTTTTCTTGGATGAAATGCTATTAAAAAGAAGGCGACGCTAGTAAATTACTTTCATTTGTCTCGGGACTTGGAGCAGTCATGTCCATTTCGTGTTATTTTATTCCATTGATTTGTGTACATTTGTTTTGCGTCGAGTAGTGATTGATCTCATTTGTATTTCGTGCGCTTACAAGCGTTTTTTGCTGCGACGCGAGCGTTTTTTAAGTCACGTTTCATCCTGAAAACGTAACGGTTCTGGGCACTTGTCCAGGAATTAATTTTTTTTTATCCTTATTTCTATTTTTTTTTACCCGCACACACACATACACACAAATATGTGCTATTCGTGAGTTTCTCACTTTGTCTTTGTTATTACAGGGGAATCGTGGGTAATGTGTTGACGGTGCTCATCATTCTCTGGTGCAGTTTATCAGCATCGAAATTATTCGTCACAGCTTTAACTATGGATCGACAACAACCCCTGGTGGCATATCCCTGCGCCTTGGTCTATGGAGTTTTTGCTCTGCTTACTATTTTTTAATTTATATATTTTTTCTTTTAATTTAAAAAAAAAAAAGGCGGTTTCTTTTCTTATAAAATTAAATTTTCTAATTTTTTTCTCATCCAAATTTTGATCGTCTTTGTGCGCAAAATGACGTTTATTCGGTTTCATGCTTTTTTCCTCATCCGGAAAAAATTTTTTTTTTTGGTGTTTTGACGTTTTCCTATAAGTTTAAAGTCTTCCATATTTTTTTTTTCTTTTCTTTTTGCAAAATCGATGAGTATAAGGCCAATCTTGAAGAGGAGAATGAAGAAGAAGGAGATTGGTGTGTGACACGAGCAAGGAGCATACAAAGAGGCCAATTCCCAATTCCCTCTTACCCTTCCTCTAACCTCTTATTCTTCTCCTCAATCTCAGCTGAAAAGATGACGTTTTTTATTTGGTCATCACTCAAACCACTTTTATTTCCGTTGGCATTAGATTTGGTGAATTGAAAATTCATTTTTTTACGGTAATTGGAATCGTTTCCATCGTCTATGTCGAATTCATCTACTTCGGGGAAACGACGATAGATGGCGAACCAATGAAATGGAGTGTCTGACGCTCCCGCCATCGCGTGACTAAAAATCGAACCTCAAATAGTGTTTTCGATGCATTATAATTTAGAGAAGCTTTCGGATTTAATAGACATGAGATATTTATGAGGAATGGAAAATTTTGATCACAGTTATTCCGATCGTAAATATGCGTCATTTTTCACAAAAACAATAATATTTTTTTTCCCAAAAAATTTATGATTTGTTTGTATTTTTTCACTGAATTTGATAAATGTTTAAATTGCTTTGGTATTTTTTTTGTAAATATTTATTTTGATTGTGAAATAAATTGATTGTTTAAAGCATCAAGTTGTTTTTACTTTTGTATTTTTGTTCTGAAATAGCAGAAATTTAACTTGGGTGGTTTCAACTGCTAGGAAATTCAGTGCACGAATTCTATTGACTGTTACGAAATGAAGTGATTGATTTATTACCGACTGGCTCCAATTTTCATACAATTACGGTACATCACTTGTTACACGATAAAACGTTAGATTGCAATTCTCTTCAAATTTGCAAACTCAACATTACTAAATCAATGCGTTGATCATGCATGTTAGGCTCTATTTGCAAACAACTTTTCTGTTATGTATTATTAACATTATTAACATTCATTATATACATTATTCACAAGCAGGATGGGCTTTCAAATCAGGTAAAGTACATTTATACTATGTTAACAAATGGGAATTCGGTGATTAGCTGCACCGAATCCACTACAAGAACAGAAAATGATTTTTTTTTCTGTTATATTGCACTCAGACATTTTTTATATTAACTTTATATTAACTAACATATTTTAAAAAGTTTGATCTTCTGGCGAGATTTATGACAGTGCTTAGTGAATCATACGGGGTTTTTAATTAAAAAATAATAATTAGCAATGCATTGGATTTCCATAATTTACACGTCTATTGGAAAAAAAATGATGAAAGTTTTCTTTGAGACAGTAAATAAACTTGTTGCAGTATAAAAAATTATGCAATCGTGTACTGCATGTGAAATATTGATACAGAAAAAGTCATAAATTAAATTGGCAAAAAGCAACACATGTTACACACACCGAAACCATTTCTCCAATAATAACGGCCGAACAAAATAATCAATGACCGAAAAAAAATTCTAAACAATTTCGATTTATCATTTAAAAGAAATAAAATTAATTACTGGAAAGTTGGCAGGACTTTGGCTATCCATTACTTACCTTTTTATTGTCCATTTAATCCTCTAACGTTTTTTGTCGTCGGTGGTTTCTTTTTTCTTTTTTTTTCCTTCTTTTTTTTGGTAGAAAAAATAAAGAAAAACGGATGGTCCTTGTTGTACCTTTCTCTTGGGATGAGTACAGTTGCGGTTTATTTTTTCAAGCTGATGTTTTTCATTGCCACTTGGATTTCTTGACGCTGAGTAATACATTTCAAACTCCCCTTGCTCTAAATGTGACCACTGCCGTTGAAATGTTGCGGATCAATTTAAGGTATCTTTTTTTATTTATTAAACGACTTTATATATGAATAAAAAAACAATTTGAAAGCTTTTCTCCTCTTCTTAATTTTCAGCCATTTAAAGAAATAAATGAGCAAATCATACGAAATATACTTTTTAAAAAAAATGAAATTCTAATGCTTTTTACGATTATATTGCTTTAAATTACCATAATTTTCGATTTAGATTGACTGCAGGCGTTCCCTTCTTGTCTCGTGCTAACGAAACGGAACCTCAATCACTGATTGATTAACTGCGTCGCATTCGCTTTCCCCATACTGGAACTTAAAATACCTACAATTTTTCAATTAAACACTTTATTGTACAATTACAGGTAAATATATAGCACAATATTGCTCGTCTGTTCGTTAAATGTAGCTTAGTTGCGATACAAAAAACATAAATTAGTGAAATTAAAACATCAATCCGATTAAGCAAAATCAAAGTACCAGTTTGAACTTTGTGTGCAGGGCAATTCTCTTCAGAGAGCAGTCGAGTGAAGCGCCGAGATGGAAGTAGATGCTCGTCCAACAGTTGAATTGAAGTTGGCCATACTCGAATTTCCTTCACCCTCCATCTTTTTCCGTCTTTTCTTCAACCTTCTTCCAGTCGTTTGGACAAAACAGCAAAACAAATAACGATTGTAATATTTTCTAAACAGACGACTTACGCAATACAAAGCGATCGGATTTATACAGGAATTAATGAAACTGAAGCAAAATCCGATGATGCGCAGAGCGTGCCAAAACTCATCGTAAATATCTTGAGAGTCGGGGTAGAAATAAAACCACAAGACAAATACATGATGCGGGAAAAAACAGATGGCGAACATGGTAACAAACACCAGAACGGTGAACGCCACTTTCTTGCGCGCCTCGATCTGGCGTTGTTGTTGCTGCTGCGTTTCCCCCGGAAAATTTTGCGAGCTAACGAGCAAGTGGCGGGCCATCAATATGTAGAAGGACGCTACAACGATCAGAGGAATTGCATAGTAAACGAGGAACTTGGAGAGCACGTTCAATTTGGGGTACAAATCGCCCATGTGGTCCGGATACGGAGTGCAATAGCAAATTACCTTGGTTGAATCTTGCACTTTTACTTGGTTGACGACGGAAAAAACTACCGCCGGAAGTGCTAATAGTATAGAGACCAACCAAACACCTGTGGCCACGAGTATCGTCGCTCTGCTCTCGCGACCTCCCATGTGTTTGCGCATCGGGTTTACGATCGCGAAGTATCTATCTGCGCTTAATGCTGTTAATGTAAACACGGACACACCCACAGAAATGTCCTTGACAAATTCGCTAAATTTACATATGACAAGTCCGTACGGCCAAGTTTCCAACGTGTAGACGGTACTGACGAACGGCACGGTTACTAAAATCACTAATAAATCGCCGACCGATAAACTTATGATGTAAATATTCGGCACGTTTCGTAGGGTTTTGTTTCGCATGAAAATGTAGATTAGAACTCCGTTGCCCAAAGTACCTACGATGAATATTAATGCGAATAGAATTGGTACGATGTAGGTTTCTGGTCGTAAGTGGTATGGTATGTATTCGCTTTCGTTGAAAGATGAAGATGGAAGAGATGATGGAGATGAGAGTAACAGAGATGCTGGATATGATGGGCTCGACATCTACGTTCTGGAGAAATAGAGAAAGGAAAAAAAAGTAAATGAGAATTTGATTTGATATCAATTACTAGAAAGCTGATTTCTTTTTCTTTCGTTTTTTTCGGCTGTCGAGATTGTAATAAGTTTTCTTTTTTCGAAATGAGACTCAGCGGGAATAACTTGGTTTACGAACGCTACAAAAGACAGACGCATCCCCAGGGTGGGACACAGACGCCAAAACCAAAAACGCAACCCAAGGCGTCTCAATATTACCAAATACAAAATGGAACCACCGCTTTTGTGCGACCATAAATGTTTTTTTTTTTTTTAATATCTTATTATTTAGTCCTTCTGTGGGGCCATTCACGATCGTTGTGTACGATTTGCTCATTCGCCCACACAATCTTGACTTGTGGAGATGGACAATAAGGTCCATGATTAGTATGGATTGATGGGCCTTGGATTGACAAAATAATTGCAACGTTATTATTTGTGCGTTTAAACTGTGTTAGCCCGAAGAAGTTCAAATGAGAGTAGGCTTTACTGCAGAATCGGCTAATATGAAGTTTAGATGCTGAAAACGTATGATTAATTTTATTTATTTATCAATTGACGTACGTACGTCTTAAGTCTGTTACAGTACATTTAAGAAAAAAATAGATTGCTATACCCCTTTAACAATATGTACGTTTTTCTCTCCAAAATAATGTGTGACAACTAATTTGTTTAATTAACTTCCAAGTTCGATTAAATCTCATGTGAGTTACATAAAAAAAAAAATTCATATGCCACTTAAAACTATAATTGACTTTGCATGTGTAAAATTAGTGGCAAACTGACGGGCAAGTGTTAATTATCTTTAATTTATTTATTTGCAAAAAAATTAAAAATAAATACATAAATAAATTTAGTATTGGGCGAGATGGCACTTTTCTATTTGTGTGAATAAAACTACTTTTCTCTCTAATGACAAATCTATGGATTGACATTACGCCTTTACTATTTTATTCGTGCACCCAATCAAGGCAATTTTTTTTTTCTTTTAGGTGCAATTTCTAAAATTACGGCCTCACACGCTAATGACGTGATACGAGAATTCGTTGCCACGTGAACGCCATTCCCCTCCTCCCCATGGTTCACTTTTTCTGCTTCCCTTTTGTGTAAAGCTCGTAACCAGGCGCCATTTGAACAGCAAATTACAACCGAGTCCAACTCCAAAAACAACAAATATCGAGTCGACAAGTGGTGGGAGAGGAAGGGTGGGAAAAAAATGCGCAGTCGTGACGCCATGGCTAAACGCTTTGTTGAATGCAGTTGAATGGCTACCGCACGTGACACGAATCTGGTAGTGACATTCGTCAGTTTGGGGGTTGAGTGCTTCCGGTAAAAGCAGTGATTGTGTCGAAGAACCCACTGATGGTTCACTTCCGTCTTCTAAATTGCGTCGTGACCCGACAAATGCGTTCGTAACAATATTTGGTTCCATCACTGGGAGCATGCGTGGACTACATTCTATATTTCTCATTTATTTATTATCGTTTCCACTAGTGTTAATTTTGTATATTATTAAAGGAAATTAAGCAAGAGTGCTGTTGACACCTGTCATTTCGATTACATTTGACTAAACAAGATCTAAATTCACATACATTTTTCAGGGTTGGGTCGAAATTGGATTTTGTTGTGGTGCAACTCCATCTCCGACGAAAACAAAATGCGGAGATGATTGGCTGAGTAAATTGTTGCTGTTTGTTGACGAACTCTCACAAGTCGCACTTATCTCTTATCACACGGTCAACGGATGTAGTTGTTTCATGTATTTTCTCTTGGCATTATTGGTGACACTCTTGACTTTTTCTATTTTGATTTTTCAACATTCTTTTTTTTTATTTTTTAAATATTACCACGCAAATATGAATGGGGAATTGAGTTTCGCATCTCGTTCATTCCTAATGTGATCCTGAGAGGTTTTTTTTCCCCTTTATTTATTTAAAAAAAAAAAAAGTTTATTTATCAAGTGCGCTTGAGCCAACATAGAAAGAAAGGAGATGCAATATTTTTGTTCTGACGTAAGATAAATGAAATCCATTGCTAGAGGCCAGATGCTGAATTATTTAGTCGAGGCTTGCGGTTGGAAACGCCATTTCTACTACGCCATCATCAAGTGCCCGCCTGCCAGCATGCGTCTGACACTTTGCTTCGTATCCCGTGCACATCTTTCATTCCCCATACTAACAAATTTATTTCTCGTGCTCCACCTGAGACGGGCTGAGTTGAGTTGACCACTAATCATTTAACTGACACGTGGCAACACAATAATATCAAGGGAAACGTAGCACGTTGCTAACAATCGAGTTTGTGCTTTCCAAACCACAATTTTCAACTGCCCCTAACTGAATCAAGGATTTTATTTCAATTTTTGAATAGAATGCCATTCTCCATGCATGTTCTTCTTGACAAGTGTTGTGCAAAGAAGAGCTCAACCCGACGCTTTTATGGTTCATAGAAACGCGCACGTTCTGTCAGCTAAAGCCAACAGCCAAGTTTACCTGTGAGATTATTTAAACCTAATTAACTTTGACCTGGGGATAATAAAGAGAAGGCTGCTTGAAGGAAAAACATGGTGCACAGCTGGCAATAGGTTGAGCCAATAATAACTGAATAAAATGGAATAAAATATTATGATTTTCTCCTGCTAAAAACCAATTTTCCAGCAGCGATTTGACAGACATTTTATTAAATGGAATGCAACGAGATATCACAATAAAAGATAATTTGCATGCCGTCAGATTATTCATGTTGGAGTTAAGCTTTTATTTCTATACACAGCTGGATTCCTATCAACATGTCAACCAGTAAACACATTTCTCACGCGATAAAAGATTTTTAAACTCAATTTAGATGTTTCGTTCGAGAACCGACGGGAAGATTAACCTTATAATTATAAGGGAAGTACTCAGGGTGCACGGTACAGTATGGTGGTCATTTGATAGAATAAGAGCGCACGTGTCGGTAAAAGGCAGCGCTGGTCGATGATTAATTACACACTAATATTTTAAAATGGCTATAGGGCGGAAGACAAGTTAGTATCAAATTGGAGTGGACAGATTCCTTTTGCCAGTCTGCCAGAGATTAATGGATATTTTATCCCACCTAAAGGTGAATTGGAAGATAAAGGAAAAGGATCCAAGGTGAGCAAAACAGATTGACCACCACTCGTGTCGATTAGAAAAGAAATACGTGTCTTTCAGTTTGTGAAGGATTCTATCCATTGGTTCGGTGAAATGGAGAAACTTGGCTCAATCTGCTTCCATTAGGAACGATGGACGTCGCGTGAGCTAGAGACGATGCATGAGCAACCCCGAAGAGCGGACTCGGATGCGTCCCAAAGGAGCCATCAGATGAGCAAACGGACAGTGAGGATGGGGGAAAAACTATCAGTGCATTGGGGATCGTGAGAGACGCAAAAAAGCTGCGTTTATTGCTTACAACAGGAACCAATCGCAGTAAACCGGTAAAAACGATAAGAACAAATTTTCAAGGGAAACGGAGGAAAAAAATTCGCTACAAAAACAAACTAAATGTGCCGACTGTCACCTGTTGCACACGGTCCGTCTGCCGTTTTATTACTGAGTAATGCGAGACCAACAAGACAAATAAAAGTCATAACAATCAAACAAAGTGCTGTAATAAACGGTGATAATGCTTTTGTTTATCAGATTGTGGGAATACGGATAGGATTTCTTACCTGAGTTTTGTGTCCACCTGTGCGCGAGTCTTCAGAATGGCAAGTCGCGTGCGCGTTTCATGTGTGCATCCGGCGCACGCGCATTTCGCACCATTTCTTTAAGCAAAGTAAAATGAGCAAGTTGAAGGTGATGCGAGAGAGGGCGAGTGTTGGTGAGAATGGTGTTGCTCATCTCAGAGAGTCCCGTATAATTTGCTAAAAAATTGCCACGAGTGGCTGATTAGTGACGAGGTGAGGTGCTCGAAATTGCGCGTTGTGAGTGGCGCCTTAGCGCGCACGCACGCGCACTGACACCAACTTGTGCAGTTGTAAAGCGTGGGGGGGATGCCATCGATTACTTAGTCTGACTGATGTGTTGGCTCGGATGTTTGGTCATCGCACGATGAAATTATGTGCCACACTCGGAGAACGTGTAAACACGCCACGTTCTCTTTAACACCGCGTTTCGCGTCCAAGCCTCAAGGGGACAACTCATATATTTGGAAATGATTTCAACCCACGCACACTGACCTTCTCAAATTGACTCTCAACTTTATTTCCAACTGCATCTCTTTTTCGGTTTTGTTTCTGTTTTCGCGTGATAAACGAGTTTCCATATGCATTCCTCTGAGATTCGAGGATGCTCCGGCTGCGGCGCAGGTGATATATCGAATGGGAAATTTTTTGGTTAGAGGCGACCAGGATATCCACATTTCCCCTTTATATTTTTTTTTCCGAATTTCTTTTTCCTTTGTCTTTTCCACACACTTTTTTGTGGCTTTTACCACTTTGCAATTGGTTTATCTGGAGGCAATCAACTGAGGGCACGTCTTTAATGCACTTTAACCGTACCCCATCATTATTGTCGATCGGTTGACATCTACCAATCCCAAGCCGTGTGTTTTGCCTGTCAAAAATTGCAAGTAGATGGAAAAATAAAAATGGAAACGTAAAAGAAAATAAGTAAACCGTGGGGCGCTTTTTTGGGTTTGCAATGCAGTGGAGCATGGCGTATGTGTTGGCAGGCGCGGCTTTTCTTTGCCAAATTGCACGTTTCTATGATGGATGACTTCGTTGGTCCCTGTGGCGACCCCATCATCTGCCCTTCGTAATTACCGGCTCCTTGGACCTTTCCTTTTCCCTTATATGATGTACAGGCAAAGGGCGGTTTATTTTGTATTCCTCCGCCTTGACTCCGCCGTGTGTGTGCAAATTTTCTCCATCTGTTCCATCAATATTCAATGTGTTGCGTTTCTTCTTGTGGCTTGACAGTTTACTTGGCATTTTCTTTTTCTCTTCTTCCAAACAACCTACAGTCTTATTCGTAATTGACGTCATTTCGGTTTGGTAACTTTGTTTTCTTGGTTGCTCCGATTTTTGTCAATCAATAAGTCGATTTTTTCTCCTTCTTTCTTATTTCGTTAATTATCGTTTATTTCATTTGCTTTCTTGTTGGTATTTTTTTTTATACATGTATGATGTATAGTTATTGAGTAGCTATTTTTTATTACAATTCGGTTTATTTCTAGTCTAATGAAGTCAAAATAAATTTACCGTAAATGATTTGATTTGTGGTT
The DNA here is from genome assembly GCA_034701245.1 of Strigamia transsilvanica. Classification (NCBI taxonomy): domain Eukaryota; kingdom Metazoa; phylum Arthropoda; class Chilopoda; order Geophilomorpha; family Linotaeniidae; genus Strigamia; species Strigamia transsilvanica. The sequence continues at coordinate 12,379 of JAQIXU010000807.1, read as the reverse complement.
TCGTGGTTACTTAAGATTTGACGTTTCTGGTTCATTTACTGTATGAAGGAAATTTAGAATATAGTAATCTTTTTCTTTATTTATTACTTTGTGTTGTGTAATAAATAACTATTGATGACTTGAACTTTGAATGCAATATTAAGCTTATAATGAACGTAAAAATTATTTTAGAATCTGTGCAGTAATTATTAATGAGGAAAAAGTTGAAATAAAAAAATATTTGCTCAAAATTAAGTTGTTTTAATTTTACAAATATTTTTCTACGTGTGTTGATATTTGTTTAGAATATCCCTGGCATTTACATATTGGCTTTATGGATCCCTGGTTTTCTATTTGCAAACACAAATCAAATCAACGGACTAAAATAAACTCGATCTCGAGCTACCGCTTAGAAATATAATTTTTAAAATTTAAAATTACGTTATATAACTTTAAAAAGTTTAAATAATTTGTGCACTCTATGTGAAATAATTTATAAGTACACTTTAATGCAATGAGGATGATAAATAATTTGTACCGTATTTTAACTCCTTGAATTTACTACTTATCGCATCTACAATTTATTTTTCTATGTTTGAAATTGCATTTTCTATTTTTGAACGCATTTCTTGGAAAATACTGATAATGATGATATGAATTTTTGATTTAATGACAGCTTAGAAACTTTATTTCATTAATGGGAATTTATATTTTATCAATTGATATAAGAACATTAATTATGTTAAAATCCTTGTCAATTAATCAAAATGTTTTTATAATTTATTTTGGCTATTTTGGTTTACCGTATTTAAAAACAATTGTTTTTTGGAAACAAGATTGATTTTCTGTGGCGTCAACTGTACTTTTTTCTTTTCTTTTGTTGTTATTCTTTTATTCAGTATGACATTATTATTATCTTAGAAGCACAATGCCCTTTATCTGTCTTCCCCCCTTTTATTTCATTTGGTTTTCATTAAAAAAAAAATCAGGAGCAACTGGGAAAGTGAGAACACATATAACCCCAAAAGCCTATTTTTTTTTTAGGAATTCCCATGAATGATTTATAATTCCAGTTCTTGTTGGTACGATTTCCTTGTCAATATTGCTTTATAAATAGTTTTGTTAGTTAATCACAGATGGCGTAACTGTCGAGAGGACGAATGACGCCGTACACTTTCTTGACATGTGAAATAATCAATATGGTAGCTTAGTATTTAATATTTATTTTATTTTAAAAGTGAAAATTAATAAATAGAGTATTCTAGATTTTTATTATTTTGTTTAAAAATCATTAACAGCGCTTCGCATTCAAGATTTTTCTGCGTCTAACCGAAGACCAAAACTTAATTCCCCTAAGATGTACGCATGCGCAGAAATAAAAATCGATGCTTGCTTTGGCCTCTTGCTAGTCATTTGTCGAATGTCGACAGTGATTGCGATTGTGTGTGCTTCGCATTTGTTTTCATTTGCGCAGGAAAGATGAGTACATCTGGAGACGCAAAAGCAAAGTATGATCGATTGCAAAAACTTCGAGATCTTCAGCTGAAACGGGTAGGTTTGAAAACTTTGATTGATGATATAAACAGATTGGGATAAAGAAAGAAAAAATCCTAAACGTGTGTTTTATTGACAAACAGAATGAAGCTCGTAAACTCAATCGTCAGGAAGTCGTTGAAGAAGACCGAAAGAAAAAACTTCCAGCAAACTGGACAACCAAACAGAAATACGTCGAATGGGAAATGGACGATGAAAAGAAAAGAAAGGTAAACACTCCCCAAATACAACCGAACAGATTGAAATACCGTAATTGATTATTTGTTTAATAGGAAGCTGAAGAACAAGGCGAAAGTTACGATCTGGTGAAATTACTCGATATATCGGCTAACACGGCGGATAGATTGGAAAATAAAAAAAGAAAGAAAAACCCAGATCCTGGATTTGCCGATTACGAGCAGGCAACGGCACGACAATACGACCGACTCGTGAAACAAATTAAACCAGACATGGACGAATACAATATGAAGAAGGAGAAAATGTAATTTAAATTAAAAATGTGAAAAATGCTTAAATTAAATTAATTTTATTTGACAGGGGCGAGGCATTTTATGCGGGAAAAGATACAATTTTGCAAGGAATTAATAAAGATTCGAAAGAAGGAATCGACAGAATGGTCGACGATCTGGAGAAACAGTGAGACAACAAATTATTTTATTATTATTATTGTTATTATTTTAATTCCTTTTATTTAAATTCAGGATCGATAAAAGATCAAAGTACAGCCGCCGACGCATGCACAACGATGACGCCGACATAGATTACATTAACGAACGAAATATGAAGTTCAACAAAAAGCTGGAGCGATTCTACGGACAATACACCGGCGAAATCAAGCAGAATCTGGAACGAGGCACCGCTGTTTGAATCGCTCGTACTCGTATTCGTCCAATTATTTACCTTATGTGGGGGATTAATGTCGTAGTAAAATGAAACGAAATAAGCGTGCAATTAAATGCGGATCGTGTTGTTTGATTGATTTATAATGCGCCGATAATGACGAGAACAAATCGATAACGCTTAATTAAGAAACGAATAAAATGTTATCATAGCATTCCACGTGTACCTCGAATAATTATCGATCTCGGGATTCATTTTGCGAGGATTAAATTGTCCGATGTGCGGGGACAGCAAAAGAAAATGCGACGTGGCGCAAAATGGAATTAACGAGTTGATCCTCGCCAATCAATAGAGCGGCGGGGGCACGGCGGGGCACCCTGCAACACCTCGAGTCGAGACGCAGGTGGCGAAAGGATTTTACTGTGCGCGGAAAAAATGCGAGACGCGAGACGTCATCTAACCCTCACTGTACACTCGTAAGTGCCAAACGTCCCCGGAGAGAAATGAAGTGGCTTAATGCGAATTCCACGCTTGCAACTTTGCTTAATTGTGGAGTAATCGAGTCGAAGGAAAAGTGAGAGAAACTCACGCCTCACGCCGACATGATGTTTGTAGCGCTTTTCTGCTGATTGCTAAAAGATTGCTTTTATTTTTATCCTTTTTATATTTTTTTGTTTCATTTATTTCTTCTTTTTTTCGTTCGTGTTAGGCAAGTAAATGGCAGTTGGCGGCACTTAATTTGATAGTTGCGATTTATTAAGGAGGAGAATAAGCATGGGGTTTATTGGTTTTATGTTTGAGTTTCGTCGCTATGTAATTAGAATTCTTTTGACGAGCAAGCAATGCTTTTGGGCTAATTTTCTCGCACACCCTTCACGCATTTGCGCGCGTTTACAACGCCTTTGACTATGCAAACTATGGCAGGAATTCGAGCCACTGCTTCGCGCTGCTTTTACAGATACCGAAATACAGTCGCGACTTAACCCCTTTCCGGCCTCGATTGGCGTCTCGCTGACCGTCGTCATGGTAACCGAGGTAGATTCTTATACTTTGCAAGAGCATTGACGTGAATATTTGGCGCTATTGGAAATCTATTAAATATTTATGACTCATTTTGCACTTAATTGTGTTCGTGTTTGCGCACTTAATTAACACTTGTGTCGTTCGCGTGGTTCGGTTTTTAAAAAAAATTTCGAAAAAATTTTTCGAAAAAAAAAAAAATTGGTTTTTCAAAATGGTTGCGGGTGTATTCAACACGCTCAATTAATTTATTGAAATGGCCGCTATTATTTACATAATTTTTAAGTAGCGCCTTCAAATGATCGCTCGAATTTCATGACTTGGAAGTGGTTTGGTTTTTTTTTTCTTTTCTTTCGCTTCTTTTTCTTTTCTTGTGGGCCGCCAATATTTTTTATTATTTTTTCTCTCCCAACACATTGTTCCAACGAATTGATACACATACCAAAACATACTCCAACCTACTCATCCGGCCGTTACCATGGTGCTTTTCAGCACTGGATGACGTCAAGAATTGTACCGTTGTCAAGAGCAACGGTTTCCACAGCAACCATGAGAGAAAGCTAAGTGAATGTAGCGGCCTGAGCGGGGGCCTGAGGTTGTTATTCGCGCAGGAAAAGAAAGACAAAATTTGTTGTTTAAAAATTTTTCTACATGTCATTCGGAGCTGCGAATTGTAAACAAAACAAGCTGAATGAAAAATATATATATTTTTTTTTAATAAAGAAAGAAGAAAAATCAATTTTGTTTCCGTGGAGTTGTAAGTAAAGACATAAACATGCAAATAAAAGTGGTTTTGATTTCCAATTGAGGTTTTGAAATTAAGAATCCGTAAACAGTATTAAATGAAATTTATTCAAGTGTGTGTAAATCGTATTGGTTTTCTCGTCGAGACGCGTGAGAAAAACGACAGAAATCAATTGCGAGTGGCGGTTTATTTCCTATGATTAATAAGTGTGCAAATAATTATCACACGATCGTAATGCAGACAAAAAGCATTCAACTCGCACCTTCCCTTCCCACGATGCTTTACAAAGTTAATGTCACGTTAATTCTCGTTAATTATTCCCGATGGATTTCTGCTTCAAAGGCACATTCGATTATATCTTTCTTCCGTTGTCATTTCAAACCGGTTAATTTCCATTTTTTGGATGAGCCATCTGCTTTAATCCGCCGCAATTACCCATGCACTTTTTCGTATTTCCTCCAATTTTTTCTTTTTTACATTTTTTTTTATTTTTATACTTTTTCTTAAAAACACTTCGATCGGCTACTTTAATCATGCCGCCACTAGGAGTCGTGTAAATACCACCATGTTTGTTTTCGAATTCCGCCGCTCGATGTCTCTGCAACCAAGTGCGGTGTGCAGCCACACACAGGTTGGCCGCTAAGTTAACGTTGTCGATTCGAATTGGACGCCTGTTTTTCGGTGGTGAATGTGCCCGGCCGAAGTGTGCTCGTCGGAGGTGCGGCATCGGCCGTGTTCGGTGCGAAATGCATGAGTTGAGTTAATTCGGCACTCGATGCGTGCGACCGCGTGGTCGTCGGTCGGCAGGGGAAGCGTCACTTCTTCCCCTTTTTCTTCTCGGCCTCCTGGGTGGATAACGAGACCGAACGTAGACACCTGTCCGGATTAATCACTGACGTGTTCGTACTGCAATGAGAAACGGATTTGCGATCGACCCTGGAATGCAGTAACAGGTACAATTTCAACTATTTTTATTCAAATTTTAATATTTTTACTATTTGCAACCATTTTATCTGCTTGTTTGCTTGTTTATCGGCGTTGCACTCAACTATGGCGTCCTTTATTCGCCTCCCTTTAAGTATTTTCAGTTTTTAAAGGGGTGGCTGATGCAAGTTGCGCGAAGCCATTGTGATGGGCAATCGGGAGACATGTTTATGGCCCCATTGCGCGTGGCCAGGCACGGCAAGCTCCCTCTTGCGTGGGAGTTTAGGGCCAAGACCCCTCTCTCAATCTCTCCGTCTGTTTCTGTGTTTGTTTCTGTTTCTGTTGGCATTTTTTTACTCAAGCGGTCTGTTTTTTCTCTCCATTTTACTGTTATTTTCGCCGCACGGTTCAGTGTCGCATTTTATTCCCGGATAGACATTCCTAGAGCGAATTAGGCATTAGGCTTAATGCATTTGCCTTGCCTCAAACCACTCTGAATAGGTTCGTCCGTACCGTGGGTCGGGGTCAAGTTACTGCGCACGCTGAACCTTAGCCCGAGCGATGGAGATGAAACTGCCCCTATTTCTGTGCGGTGTCGGCTTCACCTCGCATCAATTTAACATTCCCGTTTTATTTATTTTCACATGGATGATGTTTCAGCTAATACATAAGTTGCTGCAAGTAAAACAACAACAACAACCAAAAAAAAAGGAAAAAGAAATGGAAGTAAATTTAAAAAGAGGGAGTAGGGTGGGGTGGTGGGAAACAACAACAAGTGAATGTTGCACCCTATAATTTCATACAAAATATAGATGCTTTCATTAATATTTTACGCATTATTATTTTCTCCTCTGAAGTCGATATTTTTAATGCTGATTTGCATGACTTGACACGCCATTTTGAATATTCATCCACATTTTAGTTTGTTTTATTATGTACATGCATTTAATATGACGACTTCATTAATCCGCTTTCAACGTTTCTTTCGTTTTTCTTTCTCTGTTCTTTTTTTTCTTTTCGCTTGTCCGTCGATCGATGCCACGTCACTCGGTTCCCCCCAGTGCGTCCTTTCTCTTACTTGTGGTTCTATTTTTGTGTTTCGTTCTCGCCCACACGTTAGCCAGGGTCGCGCGCTGACGTCAATTGAAATTGGTCTTGACGTCATCGCTCCGTTCATCCGTCATAGCGTTTGCCCGTGTCGCTCACAAACCCGTTCGCAGTCCTCTGTCGTATCGCCGTGCTGTTATTTGGCGGTGGGCGTGGTATTTCGCGTTTGCCGATCGTTCCTTCGTCCCCGGCCTTTGTACCGTGGCGATAAGATCGTTATTTACGTTAAATTCATTGATTTCGGATCAAAAAAGGGCCAACAAAAAAAAAAAGAGACGTTGTTATTTTTTTTTCTTTTATTTTCTCTCATTCATTCCACCTTTCTTTGCAGTCGGCGCCATTTTGATCCTCTATTGGGCTGGGAGCTTATTCATAATACAGTGCAACTATAAAAAGTGTGCTTGAGACCTGGTTGAGACGGAGGAGTCTCGAGGGAGACACGTCTTTGACGTGTCACGCCATGCTCGAGTTTAGCTGTGTGTCTGTACACACTGCAGTGTGTGGAGATTGTCGCGTGCGGTTCTCTCATAAGCACGGAATCCTGCTGTCACTGTTGATTTCCAACATCGTTGTGCAATTTACTAGCAGCCTCAAACGCCGGTACAACTAATTAGTCGACTAACAGCTAACGCGACAATTTGCCAAACGGATTGGATTCGTCAAAACCTTTGCCGAGTTTCTGTCTCAGGTGGATCTCCACTTCTGCTTCATTAAGCGCCAACTAATCCACCAAAGATTAATTCCCCAACGTTGCGCGTGCGCAAACCTCACTTCTCCGTCGGTACGCTCGATGCACATGCTCTTTTCTTACTTACCCCCTCGTGTGAATTGAGTCAATGACATGGATGCGTCCACGTGTGCTTAAGGGGTTGGCGGGGTTGGGGGTGTGGGGGAGTTGTCGGTTCCTTATCTGGTGGCTTCGATTCAATTACACAAGTGAGTGCCCGCTCCATTTTAAACTCATTCAACACACGTGAACGAAGAGAGGGAGGGCGATGACGGGGAGTGATGCTGCGTTGCCATGACGATGCGATTAAGTCACAGTTGTATTCTCTGAATGGCGACTGATAACCCAGACTCGTCGTACTGAGTAGCGGGGTCGGATGTGAACTCGCATCAATCAAGATGTCACGAATGAAATGCACACGTTTTGCTTACTGGTGGTCGATTTTTCGTTTCGTTTCGTTTCGTGGCGCGTGTATTAGAGCTGAAGGAAGGACAAAACAAAGGATACACAATAAAAGAGGAGGAAAAAAAAGGAAATTGGTGGATGAGAATGGAGTCGTGGACAGCATTCAGGTACTTAACATAAAGCCAAAGGGGTCATTGGTCAGCCGAGTCACGCTTCGTGCTGGGTTTATTGCGCACCTTTGCACCTGGTTCCAATCAGGGGATTCGATCAAGCGGGGTATGATTGATCGAACCCAAGCACCAAAGCGAAATTAAAAAAATAGGAAGAGATTTTTTTTTTTTGTTCTATTTTTTTTCGTCCCTTCTTTGTGTGTTTTGTGTGTGTGTGTGTGTGTGTATTTTTTTTTATACTTGGTTTGTTTAGTTTTTGTGCGTGCGTGCGTATATTATGAAGGAGGACTTGCACTTAGGTTAGAGGAGTGTGTTCAGGTTTGACGGTGACGTCAATTGGTAAAGATATCTCTTTTTTTTTTTTTTTTTCCTCCATCTTTTTTTTCTTCTCTATCTTGGCAATTTATTGCAAATGGGGCAAATTCTTGCTCGGGTACTATCTTCTTAAGCGGAATTAAATTTCTTTTTCCATCGACGAAAGGCACCATTTATCAAAAGGCAGGTTTTTTGGGGTAGAGGTGCGGTTTTAAAATAAAATAAAAAATAAAAAAATTTGTAAATAATTGCAATATCAATTGAATAGTAATCGATTTTTTTGCTGGCTTTGTAGTTTGGTTTGGCCGTTGAATCCCGGGCCATTCGTCTCAGCTGCTGGATCTCTTTATTTTTTTGTGTGAAAGAGTGAAAAATCACTTCTCCACGTTGGGCCGATGCGCCATTTCGAAGCAGTTGCTGGCAGACGGCGCCACATTTGGTCCGCGCCACGATTCGCCTTTTGCACCTGTGTGTTGCGGGAAGGGTAGCCATCTTTTGCCAATAACCGCGGATCAGTTTTCCATTTGGTGCTTGTTGATGCGTGATCCTAGACCCTTCCTCCTGACACTTCCACTCGATGTCTTCGCATCAGCGAGTTCTTCATCCGAGATTGGTAAAGAAAGAGAACGAGAGAAAGAGAGAGACGTCACTCAATAAAGCGACATGTGGCGTTGATGTGGGTGTGGTAAGAAGTGTGCAACGACATCCGATGGCATGTGCCCAGGGGTAATTTGTGCGGCCAGAGCGCGCGTCCCCCGGATGTTGCAAGGCTTGTTGAATTATACAAGAATCGTCCCTTTTATTTGTTATCCCGAACATTTCGACTCGGGCTATGGGGCATTGAACTTTCCCACGACCAAATTTCGTCCCATTGTTAACTCATAATACTTTGTAATGCTGGCACCATCGGAAAAGTGATTTAGTTGCTATTAAATGCACTTACTCCCTAATAACTGCACATTTTGTCTGCAATTTCGGACTCAAGTTTTCCGAGTAAACACTAAACAGCCTCATTCAAAATGGATGCCTCCTGCTCCGCTAATTGAGGTTATTCTGGTTATTTCGTCGTCGTAAATTTCATGGTAATCTTGAAAATTTGATAAGAAAATTGAAGTAAAACTCGAAGAATTCGCCGGCTTCGTTTGAGTGTCGTCCTTTGCCCAGTCTACGGGCGCTGTAAAAGCACAGGTGTGATGCATCTCTTGAAATTGTATCGTTTATTTTAAATTGATTTTTTATTTGGGGATAAAAGGAGGAGAGGCGTCATGTTTTCAACAATCGTAATCCTGCTGTGCATGGAAGAATGAAAACATTGGATTTAATCCATCTTGACAGTGCTAAAGCTTAAAAGGAGTGTTTGTTTTTCAAGATGCAGCTCAACTATTTATGGCAACTTTAAGTTTTCAATGCAATTATAAAACAAGATATGTAGTAGCATTCAGTCATTTAGGAACTATCTTTGGGAGCTTTAAGCTCTTAATTGCCACTAATCTGCCATTAATTTGAACGTATTGCCCAGCGCTTACTTGATATTTGATTGTTCACAGCTAATTTACTCCGATATGGTTACCAATAATAATGGATTGTCTATATTATCAACTGCGGCTTATGGCGGTGCGCCTGAATCTCGTTTAAATCCCGCTTTGATCTCATTCTTTTTCGGTGTTATTTATGCAAACTCGAGGATAAAAAAGAGGATTGAGCCGCAACCAAATTGAATGGAAATCATGTCTAATTTATAGCCAAGCAAAGTCAGAAAAACCGGGCTGATTTGTTTTCCCCTTTTATTTTATTATTTAATATTGACTTATTCAGCCACTAGGCGCATTCAATAACGTTTAAACGAGTTAAAAATAAACGACCTAAATCGGTCGTATAAATCTCCTGGTGACGACTTTTCTCGTTCAAAACTTGTGTTGGTCGCTGCCATTTTGGATTTAACTTCGATTGACGATGAGAAGTACGAGTAATATAGCAGCAGTTGTAACACTTATAACAACAACAAAAACAGTAAGCACATTCATAAAGTCATTTACATGTTAAATTTGACATTTAGACTGGTTTAAAATATTTAAACAAGTTTAAATGGGTTTATGAATGCGCTTAGTGAGGGAAAGGAAACAAGTCAGATCTAAAGTCTTACTGGTATGCATGCATATTTTCTATTCATGATCAAGAACTTTGGCAGTTAAACCATCGTTTATTCTAATAAATAAACGATTGCATAAAAAAAAGAAGCATTTCGTTTAAAAATTCGTTCGACTCGAAAATTTAGACGAAACTTAATTGAATGCACCTACTGTTTGCATTTTTTAGATATAGTCAAACATGAAAAATGTACCGTTGAATATTTTACCAAGGTATTTTTTGGCCGAACGGAAATAAAAAAAAAAAAGAAACACCGGTTTACCAATAGTATATGCCTGGGTTTGTCAAAAACGCTTTTAAGATGTTTGATTTGTCGCGTAGTTGACGTGTGCCAAATGTATGCGCACCACTCAACGATAAATAAGAAGAAAAAAAATAAAAAGAAATAAGAAATAAGAAGGGGGAAAAAAAAGACCACAACAGGAAGGAAAAAATCCTTTAAAAGGATAGAAGATGGTAAAACAAAATAAAAGCAGAGGGAAAAAAAAATTTGATAGTGCATAGTAAAAAGAAAAGTGGATTAATGCGATAAATGAATGAAAATTCGGCGGAGTTACTATAACGGAGAGTGCGAGTCACACACCGTTCCATCTCCTTGGTACGTTGCACGTGCGAGTCGACTCGAGTCGAGGCTTGTTAATGCCCCAGGGCCATTGGCATCTCACAGTGACTCTTTGGGAAACGAAACGCTCGTTTTCTTTCTTATACGAGCGAAATGTTATCAGATTTCTTTTTGCTGCATCCGAGCTTCATTATCCGCACGCCGTCACATGCACTCGACCGGAATACACACCCAATCCACCAACCGATTCTCCGTGAAATATTTCTCCCTTTCTCTTCTCTTCTCTTCTCATCTCTTCCCTTCTCGGCACTAAACTTGATGCTCACTACAATTTTGACATGCCAAAACGATGACGATGACGAGCATCTCATCATCACGTTTTCAACGTGAAACGTCGACCAACATTCCGATGAGGCCGTTTCAAATACGTTTTCCGACTAACTTAATCAACGCTCAAGTTGACTGAAAAACAAAGAAAAATTTGCCAACAATACGTATAAAATGGCGCTGGCAAATGCTGTTGGTATAGAAAAGTTGCATCGTCATTGCGCTTGATCTAATCCAGAGGAACAGAAGAAATAATACAATTTACTCGTATGAGCAATGCGGGCTGATATCACGGTTGAGTGCAAGGGTTTCTTTTGATTATGTTTTAACAAGGGTTTTGTTTTCGAAGTCACGTATTTCAATTTGTAATTGGAAATGTTTCTTACTTCATTATTGGTTGGCGTACACTATATGGAGTCTTGTAATGATAAACTTTAAACTATAATGGCCAGTTTGTTTTTTTCTTTTTCTTTTTTATTAATTTAATCAAATTTGCTTAATTATAAAATATGTAAAGGAAAATTTTCCCACAGAGGACGTGTTCTTAATGGATTTTCAACGGCCAATTCAATCTCTATGGGAAATTTATTTTGTAATAGGCAATATTCGCTAACATCTTTTTGCATCAGTGAACTCGTGCGTAAGCACTAAGTCGATATGCTAAGAGAACAACAATCCAAAAGCAACAGAAATTCGTGCTGCTTTGTTTATTTTTTATTATGTAATTTATTTTTCTTTTTTGGAAAATGATTGGCACCATCGCTTTAACAAAACTCACATCTTCTCTCGTTGTGTTATTGGATTCAGCTAACCCATCCACGTCTGTCCGATGGACAATCAGATCTTGAAAGAACACTTGAAAACCACGTTTGCAGCAAAACAATTGTTGCATTCTGGGTTAAAACGAGCTCCTGTCAGGCAGAAATATACCGAGATGAGAACTTGCTGTTTATGATTCCAGATGAGTTCACACCATTCACGCATGCGTACATCGATGATTACAGCAGCGTAAATTAAACTCTATCGAAAATGGGTGGAGGTCATAATTGTACTGCAGCATCGGAACGATACAAAGAATTAACATTCAAACGCACATTATAGGATGTTAAAAATAGATGATAAATCCGGATTCTGAGACTGTCGCTCCATTTACTGCACACTCTCACAATTACAAACACTATGGGCGAAGTACTCCCATCATTTAATCAATATTTGACTTGGGCCTGATGGGAGTTACTGTACCACATTGAAATGCAAACTTGTGCAACAACTGCACTTTAAAATTAATGCCAGGAATTTTCCCTGAGAAAGTGGACGTTGCTAAACTAAAACAGAAAATTTACTGTGAAGAAACAAATTTTTGTAAATTTACTGGAACTAACAGAAGTAATCCGTAAAGAACCCAAAAACTGTCAGCACAATTTTCTGTAATTTGTGAAAACAGGCAATTTCGTTTATTTCAAACCCAAATAAATTCCGCAAACATCTGCAGGAGAATCTAAGAAAAGCTGTAGTTTTAAAAAAAAAAAGAAAATATTTTTTACATAATCGGTGGC
>JAQIXU010000806.1:0-24760 GCA_034701245.1 Strigamia transsilvanica | reverse complement strand
ACACATTTACACATATTTACACGAATTTATTGATTTACTCAAATTTATACACATTTACACATATTTACACGAATTTATTGATTTACTCAAATTTATACACATTTACACATATTTACACGAATTTAAACGCTTGTGCATAATTTTCCACCAACTTCCAGTAAATATACACAAATTTTTAGTCGCAACTCCAGTTGCTTTGTGGCTAAGACGGGTCTAATCCACAACTAAACTGGAATCTACACCCCACGATTCCACCCGCATTTCCACCTCACTGATTTCCCATTATTTCCACACAAAACATCCACAACTAACCATCCCTAATAAATATAGCTTAAACTGACATTAATTAACCTTTAGCGCGCATGCTCACGACCTGTCCATCGACATCCAACCGCTCCAGCCTCAACCAGAACCAAACTTAATATTACCAACAACCACAACCAACTCCCCCAACCATTTTCCCATCAAAAAGAGGGTCCTTTAATAAAAATAAAAAAAGATGAACGAACACAAGTGTTTTTCACTTGTGTGTCAATTCTGAGCTCTCTCGAGAGTCGAGATGAAGAGGGAGATTCTCAGTTGAAAGGATTTACCGAAAGGGTCTTTGTTTGCGCCTCTAGCGGCACCAGATGGCCCTCTGATATGCTAATGAAGTCGACAATTCTCCCGTTACTTTGATTCACTTTTACTGAGCCGTGTTCTAACTACGCTTTATACCATCGCCGCCCTGCATTTATTTATAATCGCTTCCCCACGTAAAGTCGTTAAAAGTCACAAACCACCTCGACGAAACTCCCTGAACGTGGCTTCACTTGGCTTAGTTTGCATTGATCTGCGCACGAGCCAAACCAATATCAGATTTAAATCAAGAGAGCTTGCGCAAATTGCGTCGTTGTTGTTGTTAGTTTAACACCAAAATATCAACAAAAATTCAGAGGGGCACGTGGTAATAACTGTGCCGCAACCTACAACGTAGAACTACGTCGACTGGACCAGTGGTTCTAAAACTTTTTTCGCTGCGGCACCCTTGTCAGGCTAAAATATTTCTTAGGAAAAGAAGAAAAAACAGTGCAAATTTAATGCTCGGTTGTCTTTAATGCGATGAATGAAACTGTTTGGATGAATTTTTCGTGCTCGCGGGAAAGTCACCATAGAACTTACATAGAAGTGCGTTAAGGAAATAACTGGCCTATACCATTTTACTCAATTATGCCATTTTCTTGATTATTGAGAACCGCTGGACTGGACTATAACACCAGTGCTTCTCAAGTTATCTAATGTAGCGGACCGGTAGTTTTTGTCCATGTGTGTTTCGGACCGGCGATCGCGGTGAAATTTTGATAGGACTAGGACTACAACCCAATTTTTATGCAGTTTGGATTGTACGAGATTAAATGGGGTTTTTCAAGTTTATAATAAACCAAACTATGGCGAACGAAATTGATTTGATTTGATGTTGATGATACTTGGCTTAAATTTAAATCGCTGTCGCTTACTACGTTTACATGGTCGCAGAGCACCTGATGCAGACCACCTATTTGGGAAACACTGCTATATACAAATTTTTAAATTAGATCAGGGGTTCCAAACCTGTGGAACGCATACTGATACCGGCTACTGGTACACGATAAGTGGATTTTGAATGGAATTTTTGATATTTTGTGGTAGAATTTGATTTTTTTGAGGAGATTTTGACTATTTTTTGGATTTTTGGTGTTTGATTTTGTGATTTTTGAAGGAAATTTTGATAGTTCATTAAAGTTTTTAATTTTTTGGGGAAAAATTGTTCATTTTTTGAATGGAATTTTAGTTTTATTTGTGGAAATTTTGATATTTGACATCGGTATCGAATAATTGTGGTATTGGTCAAACTTAATTCATAAACTCATGTTAGTAGAAGGCGTAGTATCATTGTTGTCAATAGTCATTCCCGTTTAAAATCACTAGGCAACAAAGAAAAATAATAGTCGCAGGAAAGAAAACAATAATTACTCAACTAATTTGTGGAAATTATTATAATTATATTAATGCGATTTCTCTGTGATTTTTATATTTTCAATTCTTAAATCACAATACAATTATGTCTAGTTTTTTTTTTAAAGCGCTCAACCAACTGCATTCCAGCAAGACATTTTGTCTACTTCACCCGTCAGTAGTTATTGTTACAGTTCGCGCCATTGGTGCCAAATTGATACCGCGCATCCCATTCTGCGCAGACGATTGCCTAATTCCAGTCCTTATTTAGCAGTACTAAACCTAATAAAGCTAAAATAAAGTAAACAACCAACAATAAATTCATTAACAGAATGTACAACAATGCTTGATAAATCGGATTGTTCATGTTTACAGTTTACTGCTAAATTCGGACTGCGCATCCCATTCTGCGCAGACGATTTTCTAATTCCAGTTCTAATTTAGCCTAATATTAGGCCTCAAAATGCGAAATAATGTAAATAAACAACAATATACCGATAATTTATGGCATGGTACTGAAATATTGTTGTTTTCTTTCATTTGTTTGTCATCATTTAGCCGAATATTAAGCTCAATCCTGCTAAATATGAACTGGAATTAGAAAATCGTCTGCGCAGAATGGGATGCGCAGTTCGAATTTTCCCCGTAGGTTGCATCCGTTGCTTCCAAAATTCCATACCTTAATTCCGCCTAAACTACATTTCTCGCCGCACTTCCGGTCCGAGCGGCACAATTTACCCGTCAACTTATTCAATTTTAACCCTACTTAAATCCTAAATAGGCCTATTACCGCGCACACACTCTTCCTCAACATTGGCCCACTCGCGCTTCATTTCATTAGTGTCATTTTAGAATCTTAACCCGAAGCCTGGTTTTTTAAACTAGGCCTATCTCCGGTCAAAGCGCCCTTGATGAATTGAATAAAGAGGCGTTTATAGAGTTCTGGGCTTCGTCACCAACCAAACCCACCCATCGTCTTGACATGCAAGGAGCGGCGCGGAGAGCGCAACACACTTTTCTTATCGTCATTCCCCTTAAACAGACCCGCAGCTTTGCGAGCTTAGCTAACTTATCAGTCCTAAAGAGACCTGGCCATCACATTAATGTTACTCACTTAGCAACACTATTCTGACAGTTTACAGAACCCATAAAAAATGGGAGGGGAACAAAATTTTTTTTGTTTTTGTGTTTTTACTCTTCTTCAATATTTTTTTTCATGTCAAAATAATTTTTGTTTGGAAAAAAAATTGTCTTTTCCCAATTATAGCACAGTGGCAGAGATACACTCGAGTGTCAATGTTGACTCTCGGTTTATAAACATTGCAAAGAGGAGTGAAAGATAAAAGAATGTAATTAGGGTGTGTGTGGGTATGCGAGTTTTTTTTGTTTTTTTTGAGTTTTTTTTTGGGGGGAATTTTTTTTTAAATGATAAATTTAAATAAAATAGTAAGATTTTTTTTTTTTTTTTAATGTTGGTGGAAACAGATTTAGGGTGTTGGATGCGATGATAAGTTGAGGAAGTTTAATGAGTTGGATTGTAAAAGCTAGGTTCACACTTGAAAGTAAAGTAAGGTAAAGTAAAGTAAGCTCAGATAAAGTAGAAGTAAGGTAATGCTAATTGTAGTCAAGTGGAACGATTATAATTCATTTTATAGTGGAAATAACTTCATTTGGCAAGTTAGAGTGTTGTTTTTGTTTGTTTTGAGACCGTTATTTTGGATTTTTTTTTTTTAATTAAAAACATCCAACGCGAAAATCTGGATTTTTTTTTTTTTTGAACGGAGATCCAACCTTAAGAAAAAAAAATTGTAAAAAAATATAAATTACATCAATCGGAAGTGACTAATTCAAAATTTTTATCTCAAATTTTTTTTTCTTAATAAGAAAAAAAAAAAAATCAAAAAAATCAATCATTTCCTATGACATTAAAAAAAAACACACAACAACACCAATCGGAAGTGAAGAATTAGTAATCATTTAAATCTCGTATTTGAAACCAATTTGAAACCAACAAAATAAAAAAAACCAAAACATGTTTCTTCTTTCATCCCATTTCACCAAGTGACACTTCCAACATTTACTCGCATCCAAACAACCAAAAAGTAATTAAAACCAATTAACCCGTCAAATAAACCCAACAAACGACGAAATAAAATGCACAAAACACAATTCCACACAACAACATCCATATCAATAACATCTACCCGTTCCAACTCACTTACCCAAAAATGAATAAATCACTCGCATCTCACCCAATCAAAATCCCTTTCATGCCCTAACAATGCACCAATCAGAATAAATCACTACCCAGCTGACGGATACACATGTAGCAGACATTCAAACAATCCCAAAAAATAAAAACATCCACGACACCGAGCAGCCATTAACGCACAAACCGCCGGGTTCCTTCCTCTCCTTAGCCCCCAACTCCTTAACGACGGCTAAATGAACGTTTCTAATTGCATCTTCACTCGAAGGATATTGCGCTCGCCCGTCCTTCTCGCTCTCAACTTGATTTTCAATTTTACTTGCAGCCAGCCAGCCATCCAGCAACAAAATCAAATTAAATCCACGGCGCGCAACAAACAAAGCCCGCCATTGTCTAGCCGCCGCCTAATGCCCTCACGCGTCAACTCGGTCATATTTAGCGAGAGCAAGCACGCATTTTACGAGGTTTTAGTGGAATTTAATTTCTCACGTGGCTTTAAGAAAAGCAAAAGTTAGTTGAAGAAAAGCCGGGGTAGATAAATCAGTTGCATGTGGCTGGGGAAACTTGACCTCGCCAGGATGTGAGCGCGGTGTGTATTTTTTGATTTGGGAAGCGCGATCTCTGGTTCTCCTTCCTTCCCCATGTTGGGGCCCCGTGTCATTCATCAAAGAAACGAACACGGCTTAGGTCGAGTGGGATACTTTTGTAATTTATCCCAATTTGGGCGGTGGGACGAGCGATTTTCGCTTAATGGACGGTGGGAGAATAAGAAGCTTTTTCATTCATGTGGATGAATTATTCAAGGTTAAGTCTATTTTTCTGTGCTGAGGTTAACTTGTTGTGTTGGTGGGAGAAAAAAAGGGCTGTTGGGAAGTAAATGTTTTTCATTTGATTTTGGGGGATTTTTTGGGGGATTAATGTTTTTTTAACGTGAGTTGTGGCTTGATTTTGATGTTTTGATATTTTTGTGTCGTAGAGTAATTATTTCATGAATATGTATAAAAGTAAATTCGATTTATTCATTTTTTTGTGATTTTCTTTTGGAAAATTAACATTTTTGGATGAGATCTTTGCTCGATTTTAAATGGAATTCGGGGCCAAATCTTCACTTTTTGATATTTCTCTGTCGTGAACTACTAAAATCGTTATTTATCCCATAAATATGTATAAAAGTAAATTCGTTTTATCCATTTTTTTTGTGTTTTGTGTTGGAAATTTAACATTTTTTGATGCAAATTTTTGCAGAATTTCAAATGATATTCGGCCCAAATCCTCTCTCTTCCATATTTTTACATCAATAAACCACTAAAATCGCTATTTCCCCATAAATATGTATAAAAATAAATTCGATTCATCCTTTTTGTGTGTTTACTTTTTGAAAAATCGACATTTTTCAATGCAAATTTCGCTTTTTAACATAAAAAAAAAAAAAATCACTAAAAAAACACAATTCACCCCAAAACAAAATACACTTTTTTATTTTCTAAACAACAAACAATTACAAACCAAACCAGCCCCCAAATCCTCATTTCCCGACCATCCCTCACCCAACATACTACCCAATAAACACATACGCAACAAATTGAAAAATATCTCAATTCACAACTGGCAGGACGTCGGCGATAAACGAGAACAATGGAATCAAAGGATTCAAGCGGCGACACACAAAAAGAACAAAAAGAAAAAAAGAAAAAAAAACACTTTTGATTAATCGACTTTCATGACCTCTTTTGTTTCCCACCAAATCCCACCAAATTAAACAAAACTCAACAAATTAAAGCCCAAAAAGCGAAGGAAAAATCAAAACCAACTCACCTAAATCCGCATCGGCACACACCAAGGCGATGATGAATGCTAGCAATGTCCAAACCACTTGTGTGTACCTATGTCGCGGTCCCCTTCGTCGAAACTTGGCCATTCTCGTCGTCAATAAATAAACAGCAGCGGCAGCAGCAACAACATTTGGTCTCTGCGCTCATCAAATCAAACTAACACGCGAGCCATGTTCGTTTCGCTATTGATGACTGCGAAATGGCACTTGGGAATCGGCGCGAAGCTATTCTCACATCAGTCGCTGCAGATGAATGAAAATTGGAGATATTTTACAGTCAGCATGGCCACTGGGCTCATCATAATCCTAACGAGAGAGTATTCGAAGGTAAAAGTCGTCGTCTCCGTTGTTTGGACAACTGCCAAATATGGCGCTGCGAAAGTTTCTTACATTTTCTGGACTCGGGCCACGACCGCCAATCGCGGCGCGGCGATTGTCCTAACGACCAATCAACGGTGGGCCGTAAATACTGGCTTTAACAATCCATCAGAAATTGGGTTTTTTTCGTATGTTAACGGCGGGTGGCGCCACTAGTCAGCTACAAGTTTGATATTAAAAATGGCGGCATACAGTTTGAACACGATTCGATAAAACGTTTCTTTTTTTTTACTATATAAATTACAGTTTAGATTACATTTATCTTAATGAATGATGTTTGTACAGTAATAGTTTCATTTCTGTTCTTTTTTTTCTGGGTTTGGGGAGTCAAAATCGAGAAAACTTTCTTGTTGCACCGCGTACATGGTGTAAAAATCTGGCGGGTTGTGAAGGAGCAAATTACGTTCGATTCGCATTGAAAGAAGAGTATTTCAAGGATACAAATGCCAAGCACACCGGCAAATATTAGGCCGCCTGTGACGTTACTTTTTCTATTCATTTTCCTCAGTTTTTCAACGCGTTGTAAATTTTGCATTTCTACTCTTTTCATGAACTCGAGCTCCGCATTCTTAATGAGCGGCATGTCGGCTTTCAAGTCAACTTTACGCATTGCATTTTTGTCCAGTCCGTCTATTGCCATCGCTGCGATTGTCTGAAGAAAATTGATTCACTCCAAGTCCGAATCAATCTCGGATTCAATCAAGGATATCCTTGATTCAATACTCAAAGTCGTCGTTGGCAAGCGCTAACTAGTGACAAAACTAGAAACAACTTTTGGTTTAAATGTTTTATATTTCGAGTAATATTAATTGATACATGTGTTGTGTAAGTGAAAATAAAAATAAATATTTGTTTACATTTTTATTTTTATAAAAGTAATTAATTTTTGGTCACAGAAAATAAAATTTCGTACGTGTGATGTCATTTGCAAAGCAAACATGGCGGCTCTCAGATAAAACCATCACCGGTGTAAAACTTTATTAATTGAGGTAAGAAAGTAATGAAATGAGCAGCACCGACTAAAACTATGATTCATTTATTGTTGTTGGTTTTTTATTCTACAGATTGTAATGGCAAATAACACGAAGTTATGTTGCAAAACGTGCAACAAGTCGTTTTCAAAGACATTCTCGTTAAAACGACATCTAAAACACGTTCATAACGACCCGGATGTGGAATTCATGGCGAAAAAGCAAGCAATTTGTCCAATATGTGCGAAGGAAGTCGGGATAACGTTTAAGGAGCTACAAACCCACCTAGGAACCGAGCACGAAATTAAAATCAAAAAAGAATCGAAGACATTCCCATCCAAAGACGATTTTTTCAAATGGAAAATGATCGAAGAAAAAGAAACCAAATCATCTTACGTGCAGCACCATGCAGCCGCTATTGCAAAATGCGGCCACGTGACCACGTACTACTACTGCCATCGCAGCGGTTGCTACAAATCCAAAGGCACCGGAAAACGCCAAATAAAACATTTGGGAAGCAACAAAATCGACTCAATGTGCCCGTCTCAGCTCAAAGTGAAACAATTCGACGACAATCACGTCGAGATGGAATATATAAAGACTCATGTCGGCCACGAGTTTGATGTCGGCCGATTACGACTCACTGACGACGAGAAAAAGAAAATTGCGGACAAAATCGCGAACAATATTCCCCTGGACGCCATCTTGAACGATGTAAGAAACAGCGGCGGCACAAACGTTGAGCGCATACACGTGACGAGTCGGCGAGATTTGATTAATATTACTAAACAGTTTGGTTTAAAGCAAAGCGAGACAAACGACGGCGAAAGTGTGGAAAGGGTTGCGGCGGACGAGGAGCCCCGAAACGTGGTTGAGGAGGTGGTGGAGAGTGCGAGTGCCAATGAAGATTCGCACGAACATTTAGTGATTGCGATCGAGCAAAGTTGGTTCGAGGAGATAGGAAAGCGGGTTAGAAGTCTGGGCAAGGAAAATTCAACGACAAATGTGTGTCCACATTTTAAATGTATTTATGACGAATTTATCGCTGAGTTGGATGATTGTAAATCTATCGAGGAGCAGCAATTTGCGAGTAAAGTGCTGCAGGAAACACTGGCGACGTTAAGAGCGGCGAAAAAGAGGAAAGTGGAAAGCCAAACTGCAGTGATAAGTGTATGGATGCCATGAGCCAATCAGGTGAGACCTGGTCTCACCGGATTGGCTGCGATCAAAATTTTTGTATTGAGAAAATGTCAAAACTGCCACAAAATAAAACCTAATGTTATTGTCCTAATTTTGTCATATTTTCTATTAAAATAATTATCAAAACGCAATTATTTTGCGAAGCATACGGGACACTATTTTAATAAATATTTTTTCTTATTTACACTTGCAAAAATAATTTATTTCACTCAATCGACGTTACAAGTTCAAACCACTGTCGCAGCGCGTCGCTGAGAACAGCAGGTAGTGACGTCAGTTCTTGCAGCACAATGTAAAACGGAAACGGGAAATCATCCATATATGAGCGTATTTCCGGAACCTAACAAAAAATTAAATTCAATCGAAAAACTGTAAAAATAAATTTTAAAAAAAATAATAAACTTACCAGTCCGCCTTTGAATATCGGAACCCTAATATCAAAAATGGAGTCTTTATTCGTAGCTAAATCTAAAACGACAAAAATAACAAAAACATTCGCATCCTTCGCTCGTCGTATGGCCATCTTAATGGCTTCGCCCCCCTCGCTAAACAGCCCACGTCCGTCCGAAAGAATGACCAACAACTGCGCAGTGTCCACAAACTTATTCGACAACGAAGTCGACATCCTAGACGACGCCATCACACTCGTCGCACTGTTAAGCATTTTCGCCACCAACGTTTTCTTCTGCTCAAACGAGAACATTTTCAACGTTTCGGCGCCGCTCAAGTCATTAAACGATTGATGAAACGGATGCAGCAGTGAAAAACTCTCCCCGAAACTCGCGATGGACAATTGCCCGGCTTCGAGCAGCGTCAACGCTTTACTGATGACCGCCAACGACTCAAAAGCCAACTCTTTCACGTGATTATCGGCCATACTCGACGAATCGTCAACGGCTAACATGATCTGATATTGACGCTTATTCGGCTGCGTTCGGCGCAACCAAATTTTATCCTTCCGGAACTGACTCGCAATATACGGAATGATCTACCAAAAATAAATAAATCAATAAAAAAATCATTTCAAACAATTAAATCAATCACTTTTCTCATATTAAGTCGTTTGCCCGTCCGGTAATCGCCCTTCAATTTCGCCGCCAACGACGGCTCCAAAACCAGGCGCAATTGCTCGCATAACTCCTGCGCCAACGGTAACGTAATCATTTCAAACTGGCGCCACATTGACAACGCCTCCGAATTATCCTGGCATTTAATTCGGTCCCACTGCGCCAAATGTTGTTCCAATTCGTTGCGCATTTGTTCCACGTCGAAATCCGTCTCCTTTTCATCCTCCACCGCGCTAATATTCGTATGGAACGTCGACGCGGGTCCTCTCGCGACGATTTCCGTCAACACGACTCGCTCGTCTTCGTTCGAGACTGCCTCGTCGCCGGGCAGTTTATCCTTCTCGAGTTGCGCGTCCTCTTTCCTGCTTTTAAGGCTTTTCGCTTCGATTTTTTTCCCGATTTCTTTACTCAGTTCTTCCTCGTCGTCGCTCATCATGAGGACATCGTCGTCCTTGTCGACGGGGTCCTCGTTGTCGGCCTTTTCGTCGAGCAAAACTTGGTTTTTCGCCTGCTCCAACGTGGCGCTGTCTCGGGTTTGCAGGTCCTTCGACGACGCGTTTTCGATGTGTTCGTAGAGTTGTTGGTTGTTGTCGCCTTGTTCGGGCTCGTCCGGGTTGATCCCGTTCTCGTCGTCCTTCGTGTCGACCGTCTTCAACCGTTTGTGAAGTTTGTCCTCCGCGTTGCCCAACGTTCGTTTCTGGTTCGTGGCTTTCCGCCGGTACTGTTCGGCCTTTTCGTTCCCGTCAACCGTCACTTCCGGTTGGGATTTGACGCGGCCCCTGCTACCGGATTGCGTGTCGGATTCCATCTGCCCGTGCACGTTTTTCTCCGAATCCAATTCCTCTTCGAGTTTGTTTTCGTCGTCGTCGTGCGCGTTTTCCGTCGCTTGAGCGCTCTCGGTCTTGTCGGCCGAAGCGCTATTCAGGGCGTCGTCGGCAGCTTGGATTTTGTCGTCTTGCGTCGTTTTCGGGTCGGAGAATTTGCTTTTCCTTTCGATGTCCTCCTGCGCTGGGTTTTCTCCGGTTTCCTCTTTGTTTTCGTCATCTTCGACGTCTTTTCCGGCAATTTCCTCGGTTGGATTTTCCGTCTTTTCGTCGGTTTCTTCGTCGATCTCCATCTGATCTTGTGTTTTGCCATCGTCACCGCGCTCCTCTTGTTCGTCTTCGTCCGCTTTCATTTCTTCGTTTTCTTCGACCTCTTTTTTGTCTTCGTCCTCGGCCTTTTCGTCGACTTCTTCGCCCTCGTCCGCGTCGTCTTCATCGGCGTCTAAATTCAAATCTTCCGGCATTTCCATCGGCTCGACGTCAGATTGAGCGTCGTCCGCTTTGGGTTCTTCCGATTTGGTTGCGTCGTCGCACGGCCGGTCGTCGAACGGCTTGATTTCGTCGTTATCGTCCGTGGGATCATCGAGAATTTCGTTCTCGTCCTCGTTATCGTTTGAATCTTTATTCTAAAATTCAAGAAATTAAAATAAAATTAATTAATCAATTTAAACGAATAAATTAATAACTTTAAAACATACTTTGTTGTCTTCGTTCGCAACTAATTTGCTTTCACTTTTCCCCGCACCGGGTCCGTTTTCATCCTCCTTCTCCTCTTTCTCGTCCTCATCTTCGTCTTCTTCTTCGTTATCCGAACCCCACATCTAAAATCGCAAATAAAAGAATTTTTTTAGAAATGGAAATTTTAATTTTTCGATGTTTAAATTACCTTTTCGTCTAATTTATCCGCCTCGTTTTCATCCCCCAAATCTCCCATTTGTTTGTCGAGTTCTTCCTCATTTTCGCTTTCATCGTCGGAGTCGTTGTCTTCATCTTCTTTATCCAAATCGTGCATTTTTCCATCAAAATCCTCGGACATTTCGATGCCATTGTCTTCCTCCTGCAGTTAAAGAGCGGTGAGTTAAATAATTCAACATAATTGTATAGAAATCAGCACCTTAATGTCTGGTTTTTCGTTCTGATCTTCTTTTTCCCGTTCTTTTCCCTCTTGAAAAGCATCTTCCAACTGGTCTTCGCTTTCCAGTCGATCACTCACGTCTTTGATCCCTTCTCCCTCGCCTATGCCACCACCAGTTATGTCTTGGAATTCGGTAGCACCATCCCCGGCAGAAACTTCGCCTTGGTATTCTTCGGGCACACAAAATCCCTAAATAAATTCAAAAAAATCAAAATATATTTTTTTTAAATTTAAATTTAAATTAAATTAAATTAATAAACAAAATTAAATTTACCTTTTGTACCAACTCGATAAAAATGCCCAACAAAACGGAATTTAATTTACAAATGCCTCTTTGCACACCGACGGCTTCAACGAATAAAAATTGCAACAAATTGCAATATTGCAATAAAATTGGATAAATAGTCTTCAAAACCCTAAAAAAATTAAATTAAAATTATAAATAAATTCAACTATTAATAATAATATACAAAATTACCTAATAACGGACGAATTTATTGACCCTTCGATCAAATCTGTCACCTTGACCGTCGATGCCAAAACGTCTTTGATTTGCATTTTATCGATTTTCGAGTTGAGATCTTTAATTAAAGAGTCTCTTAAATAGAAATCGTTCGTTTCTTTCGGTATTAATGCGAGATCTTCCTCTTTCGCGATATATTGAACCGCGAGCAAAATTTTCGTCACTAAATTCCCCGCGCATTCTTCAAGATTTTCCATTTGACCGAAATTCGCCGACTGGTTTTCATTCCTCTCCAAACTCGCACCGACTTTGTTAATCACGCGCGACAAACTTTCTCGCACGAATTTCAACGATCCAACAAAAGCGTTGCTCTTTTCTTCCTGGGGTTGGTCGAAAATAGCAATCAATCGATGCAATTCATCACCAAAACGAGTCAATATTTCGGAAATATTTATCAATTCCACAGATTTATCTTTCGTCGCGAGTTGATCGTGCACGAGCTTCAACTCCTCTAAACAGCCGTTAACTAGTTCAACCGTGAGACACCAAGTGTCGCTCTCTTTGGACATAATGAACCCACTTGGACTATCGTACGGTAAACTCATTTGCGAGTGAAAATCGCTGCTATCCGACTCCGGACAACTCATTAACAGCAGATTAAACTGCTCCAAGCATTGAATAGCGCTCGACGCGAATTCTTTCGTGTCTTTCTGAAAACATTAAAAATATATCAAACCAAAATTGCAATAAAGAAAAACGTTTTTAATATAAATACCAAAATCTGCGTTTGAAATATAAACGAGTCTCCGGACGCGAGTTTGAAAAGCCGATCCAAAAGCGCCCTCATTGTCACTAAATCTTCGTCCATTTTTGCTATTTGTTCGTGTTGTTTCTGCGCAAGATGGAAAAGATGCGATGGGAATCCAAACATGCGATCCAAGTTGCCGACACCGAGATCCCGGTGCGGATTTTCAGACGCGGAATGCAGTAAGGCCAATCTGGCTACGGATCGGTAGAAATATTTGGCGCAACCGTTCCAAACGCTCGATAAGCATTTGTTGATTTCAATCTGGTTGAATTTGCTCTCAACGATTTGCAATGAAACGTCGATGTCGACTGGTGGAAGATGAACGAATTCCGTCGCGTTGTTTTCCTGCCACAATATCGATCCTTTTCTGTAGGAAATTCCAAGTTCGGTAAGCGATTTGAATAGGTCGGAAAGTGCTTTTCGTTTGCGAAGATTGATGCTCTTGGCTTCCGAAATTTGCTTCTCTTTAACGAGATTCTAAATATGAAAATATGAAAATATTTTATTATTATAAAGAAATATTTTTAAAAAAAATCAAATTTTGATGTACATACCTGATTTACTTCTAAATCTTTCAATTCGTGAGCTGCCGTGATTAAATCGGTGGTGAATTCGTCCAATTCCGAAATTTCACCGACATATGGTGACGTTTTGATGAAATTCTTCGAAACTTTTCTAATTTTTGTGAATAGAGTTGCACTCTTATTCAATAAAGTGGCAGTAGTAAATTCACAACTAGTATTCATGTACGAATCCTAAAAACAAAAAATAAACATTTTATAAACAAAAACTATTGAAATCGTTGTAAATTTCATACTTTCAATGCCAAAGGTGCGATGAAAGCATTCGCTGAAACAGGAGTAGGCGTATTGTTCGCCGGTTGATCGGTTCTGTCACGTGGATCGGTCATGGCCAATCTAACCGGTTCTCGAACCATTTTCTGAAAATTAAATTATTTTAATGTAAAATTTATTAAATTTTTTATTTAATAACTCTTATCATACCTCAAATAGCTTCATGTGTTTGTGAAGAGTCTGATGCGATTTTGCAACGGATTCTTTCACAGCCCAAAAATTGATGTCGTTCCACCGAGCGATTTTAACGAAATTCTTCACTTCCCTCTCGATCGGTTTGCGAAGACTCGCCATTTTTGCGGTCACACTTGGTTCAAACTGCGCGTAATATTTATAAATATTCCAAAAAACGTTCAATAACTCCACTAAAAAAAGTAAAAACAAATTAAAAAACACAATTTTAAACTCGTGAACCATTTCATACGCTGTTTGTCCGACGCTTCCAATTGGATCAAATGACAATGAAAACTCAAAACTATATTTAAACGACTGGAATATTCGCCCAACGTCGACTGCTCCAACAGCTGCTTTAATGTTTGCACAATGTCTTTCACACTCACGTCTTCTTTTTCATTTTCGACCGAATTCACATAAGTTTCGATCAAAACATAAACGTGCAGCCACCATTTGGTTGCGAGGACTTTATGTTTGTGTTCAACCGTATCTAAACAGTTTGACCAACACCTAAAAGAAAACAATTTAAATTGCATTAATAAATTAATAATAAAATTTCAGCTAAAATTACTTCAGTTCCATTTTCCTCCAAATAATTATTTGCTGCGTAATGTTCTCCAAGTGGGTGATAAGAGAAACTCCTCTGTGAGCATTTGCTTCCCATTCTTGAGATTTCGTAAGTAATAGCTCCAATCCAGTAACAAATTTTATTAAAGAACAATTTACTGAGAAACTCAAAATGCGTTTAATAATTTCCCGTATCTGAAATAGACAAAAATTTAATATTAAAAACAAAAAAATGTAAATTAATAGAATACTTGTAGCAATGTTGGATGATCATTCCACTCCTCCAATAATTCCCCAACTCTAGAATCCAATTTTTCAAGAATTGGTCGACACAATACGACTTCCGCGATATTTGAATCATGGTAAATATCATACGGCGCTTGGTTTTTAGCGATTAATTTCTGTAAAAAAAAACCCATCAAAAATTAGAACCCATTAACGAAATTGTAATTGATAATTCATACTTGATCCGCTTCCCGTAACATCGCTTCTTGTAACACTCGACTCGCTACTAAATGGCCGCCCAGTAAATCGTTATCCATCGAAACATCTATTAAATGTTAAAATAAAATTTATTTAACTATGAATAAATTTGTAGACAATGAAATACAAACCGATAACACTGGCCGAATGTTTGATCAAGTGCAAAGCAACTTTGTAACGACTTAAAAATGGCGTCATGTAATCGCGAGATAAATCCTGGCATTTTGTTACGTTAATCCATCGCGATTGAGTAAAATTGGTAACAATTTTTTCGTGCAGGTCGCAAATCGTAAAAATAGTTTTCGCATTCAATGGACCCATATCACTCGTCCCAGTTTCTGTCACTACTTCGTCATCAATTTTCTCTAATGTTGGTTCCGGATTTAAATCAGAAAATTCCTTAAAACAAAAATTTTAAAAAACTGTGATTAGATTTCAAATGAAATGAGTCAGGCGAGGACAAATCTACCGATTCATAGGTTGGGAATAAACGTTTTCTGTCTATTTCATCCTGTTCACTCTCGTTCGGCTCTTCGCAATGTGTTTGTGTTCGAAATTGATACAGCGACTCCTTTTCAATCTCTAGTCTTCGTTTTTCATCTTCCTGATTTTGCCAGTGGATGACAAACTCTTTCAATATTCCGTGTAACAAGGCTGTGTTTTCATCGTTCAATTCCTTGTTGGTTACAATGGCATTATACACTTCGTGCAAACAACTTCGTAATAAACTAGAACAAATAATACGATTAGCATAAGTCCAAATTACGACCAAACGGCAATTTTACAAACCTGTTGACAAATTTAGGCAGTTCCTTCTTATCGTAAAACTGGGATAACTTGTTAAGAATATTTTCATTCGCGCAGTTTTGCTTCGAACGACCTTCGATTCTTAAATTCGGAATCAAGATTTCCTCCACGAGTTGAACCGTCGACTTAATTTCGCCGTTAATCCACGGAAAACTCGCCAAACCTCGCAACGCATTAAATAATTTGCTCTAAAAACGATTGGATTAAAATTTAAAAATAAAAAACATAGAAAATTTAGTTGAACTTACTGAATTATAACCGTAAGATTCCTTTAAAAATGTCTGAATCAAAATATCCATTCCATGCACCGTCTGATGAAGCGCAATAACCAAAGGACTCCACAAATCGCAATACATTGGGTAAGTCTCTTTCAGTGTTGAAATAAACTTCAAAACGGAATTTTCCCATAATTTCAGTTTGTTTACAACAACTGTAGGATCATTTGTGGCATCAACTAACTGTTGCATAAATCCGTCTATTCGTTTAATCGAGCCAATGCTGCTCGTAAAATGATCAAATTCCCTTTTCAGACCTTGAAACTGAAACAAAAAATTTAAAAAATTAAATAATCATTTAAAAATGCGTCTCGTTTGATTGTTTTTATTACCTGCGAGAGCTTCGGCCGTGCAGCTATATCTTTTTTCAAGTCGCAAATCGTATTTTCCAACTCCTTTGTTGCCGCCATCTTGCTTTTTACATGCGGGTGAACTAAATTTGAAGGAAAATCGTCAAGATCGCATCCAGTTTCAACTCTACTCATCCAGCCGACGACTTTAAGTTCTCGTTTAATATCGACCAACTACAAAAACAAAAGTTTAAAAATTAAAATCAATTTTTAAGAATTAAAAAAAAAAAGTTACCTCTTCTTCGGAGTAATTCAACAACGTTGCATTCTTTTCTACAACATCCACTAATCCAATCGAAGATAAAAGTCGTACTTGAATAATTCCAATCAATATCCAAGCTTTGCCGACGTTTTTCAAATCTTCGTGATCTAATTCCCGTTTACTCTCATCAATATTTGTCACGACAACGACCAACGCATCTAAAAATGTGTGCAAATCTTTTTCCAAAACATTTTTCAAACATGCACAAAGCTTTTCAATGTGAACACCAGGATCGATATCTGCTCCCCTTTCGAGACAAACTGCGACCAACGTACGACGTACAACACCGAGCAAAAATTTAAAACCATTTATCTTTGCGTCGAATGTCTCGGAGCACAAATGCGGAGCATTCCGCCACCAAACCGACGTCAAATAAGAAAGTTGTTGACACTTTTCGTAACAAGTGCCCAACTCAAGACCGCAGCAAAAGCTCGAAATTTCGTTATCGCTTAAATCCTCCTTAGTCAGTAATAACAAATGTGCCGCCGTGTGGCTTTGTAGCGCGCACATTACTGCGTTTGAGCCCTGAAAACAAATTTAAAAATCAAAATCAAACAAATTTCGATTTAGATTTTAATCAAATCATATTTACTTGAATCTGGAACGCAGTTTTGTCACTTTCTCGGACATCCAAACTCCGATTAACTCGCCATTGTAGCCACGAATCGGGTTTGTACGTGGCCGTACAACGTCCAAGACGATTATAAAATTCCAAAAGTATTCGATATAAATGATGAGTCGTTGGCTGCGCCTGTTTCACGGCGCTGCAAAATGATATATAAGCAGCGAAATGGCTCGGCAAAACGGTGGTGTGCATCATTTCAACGATGAAAGCTTCAAGCGAGTTTAACATTTTCGAGTGATCAGTCTCAACAAGCAATCGGTGCATCAGTTGCATTTCGTTCAAAATGCTAAACTGATCCAACACGGGCCATAATTGCACTTTGTAGTCGTCCTTTGGTAAAACGTCCAAACATTCGTTTTCCAAAGTCGACGTGTCAATGGCAACTGTAGAACGAAAAAAAATCATTTAATTTCTTGTCATACTAATTCTAAATAATTTTTTACCTTCTCCAACATCGTCGTTGTTAAGCACTCTGACTAAAGCGTCTTGCAATTCAATTTTCACTTTGCCGCCATTCAACACTGCACTCATTTTCTGCAATTTCTTATTTGCATTTTCAAACTCCCTGAAATCAGTCGTCGTACACACACCGAACTTCTCATTGATTCTAGAAATTGATTTAAAATTAAATTTGAGCCGAATAAAAACGAATAGAATCTTACGTATTTAAAATCTGAAATGCTCGTGCTTGTTCCGACGTCTTGAATGGGGAAACGGTGCCGAGAAAACGTCGTAAAAATTCACATCGCGCATAAACTGGATCGTTGACGAGTGCTAATTGATTGTCGATCTTCATTTCAATCACTTTAATTTTCTTCGGCAAACTGAAAAATAAATAAATAAGTAAAATATTAAATTCTTAATGACGTGGAAAATAATCTTTACTTGTCGCCACACAAATTGTGCAAGCAATTCTCACGGAACCACATCCAATGTAAAGACAACTGCGTCATGACACGAGTAGAATCAACGGTTGCCATACTTATATTAATAAAGTTGTGCAATCGTTGCATCCAAAGTAAAACAATTTCGACCTGTATGTAATGTAAACAAAAAATAATTAATTTAGATAATCAAAAAATTATTATTATTTTTTTTTACATTTTTCATTTCGTCGTCGTCGTAATTAACATCGTTTGCATTTGTCAACTGTTTAATTAGGACTTCGTTTAACAGAGTTAAAAGGTTCTTCCAATCCACTACGATGCTACCGATATCTTGATCCAATTCAACTCGACTAATTTTTTTCATTTTCTTTCGACCACTTATTTTTGTCACGACGTTTTCTTCGGTCAAACTGAGCTTATGGTTTAAGAGATGGAAATTCAACCATAAAACAAACCGATTGCATAACTGGCTAATTTTGTCAAAACTTTTCTCGTCCATTTTGGTTTGAAGTAGCAAAGTATTTTGCAATTGCGGTGTCCAGCGCAGATCGATTGGAAAATCGGCTATAAAAGAGAACAAAACATCACTCAATTACAAAACGAAATACAATTTTTAGTTTGAATTAACGTTACCATTTAATAGTTTTGACGACATAAACTGCAAAGTTGATTTATCCTTCAAGATTTTATTGCACATGGAATCAAAATGTTTCCACAATCGCCAATTTCCAGAATCTTCTAATTGTAATTGCCCGAATAAATAGTTCAACTGTAACTTCCGAATGTCTAAATCTTCCGGTGATGTGCGTTGAAGAAAAACTTTAATCGCTACGAAGACAAAATCTTCAGGATTCTCAACAGCATCGATGTAATAATTTATAAAATCCCTTTTAAAATAAAAATCATCGAACTAAATCTCGTAAAGCAAAATGTTACAACTTACTTTTTCTTGTTAGTCATTTTGTTACACAAACATTGCAAAACTACCATTTGATTCTCAGCAAAAGAGTGAGCAGAATCTTGCGAAAAATCCGCAACAGATGGCATCAAGTGCTCGCTCAAATCACTCGTTAGTGTTAAGTTGACCAACTTTTCGTTTACTAACTCCAATAATTCCTAAACAAACGAGAAATAAATAAATGTTTATCACAAAACAAACAGTAATAGATACAAACCATTTTCTTCGTTTTGTTTCGCTGACTACTGACGTAAGTATCGGTACAGCTGTGACCAACTGCAACTTTGATATCTATCCCAAAATTCATCTGTTGAACCGTTAAAAACGCAACCCGAAACAAATCCAAGCAATTCGGCCTTTCCCAAACTATTATCAACCAAATTAATCATTAATACCTAAACTCCAGCAAGAAATCAATAAAAACTCACCCGACAATTTATCTCGTACTGCGTAATGTATTTCTAATAAAAGTTTCTGCATAGAAAGACTTAAAATACCAATACTGTTCAGCAACCTGTGCATATCCAAATCACTGATATCCTGTTCGTCCTGTTATTTAGTTAAATATTTGCAAAATTAATAAAAAACTGATTAAATTAAAATAAAAACTTCAATTTTCACCTCTCCGAAAACATAAATTTCAACTCCTCTATTCCTCATAGCCCTTGATATTTCTCCTACTTTCGGATCCATTGCCAGAATTAACCTTTTTAATATTAAAATAATAACCATCTAAAAATTCTTAGAAAATAAAATATATATATATACCTAAAATTATTGTGTGGTTTTATTGTGACAATTTCACCGTTTACTATTCCTCTTTCATTTATGGTTAAGACGCCATTTGGTTCCAGAAGCGCATTAAGTCGGTCTAAAACTGACGGACTGTTGAGAAAATTTTAAAAAAAATAAAAATTAATGAACAAAATGGTCAATTTCTAAAAAATAAATCAAATAAAAAAAAATTACAGACCTGCAAAAATTGACATTATCCAATAAAAGCCAATGCCCATGTTTGACAGCTTGAACAAGAACACTATCGACCCACTCGAACTGGCCGCCAGCAGTTGGCGAATCTTTCAACATTTGCATTTGTTTTTCCGCACTAATCAATTTCGTTCCAACTTCGTCAATTTCTATAATAAAATCAAATAGATTAAGACGAAAATACTATACAAGAAAAAAATTACAAATTTACCGTCAGAGTAAACAGCGAATTTACGTAAACGTAATACTACATCTTTTGCATATTTTATTCTTTCATTCCAAGCTAATATTTCCTCACTCGATGAAACTTTAATGGCTGAAATCATTTAAAAATTAACAAAATTAAACGTAACATTCGTTGGAAAAATTATTCTCACCCTTTGTGGTATTCATTCGCATTTTATTTTCAAGCTCCTTCAACATCGTCGGCAAATGATCGTCATCCTTGCATTGATGTATCATGCGTGTCACAATAGATGCCAATTGTTTCTCCATATACTCCAAACTTCTACCCACTTCATTCTAAAATTTACACGGATAAATCGATTTACATCGTGAAGAAATTGTTGTTTTGGGTCCTACCTGTTCAAATCCTCCCAATAAATCCATGGTATCAGTAGCGGAATTTAGGGTCAGGATTTGTAATTCATTTCCCGTTAACTGCGCCAATATTTTAACGAGCGTCGTCTTGCCGCTAGACTTTTGCCCAACCTGAAATTAACCAAATCGAACATTATATGAGCCAAATTTTATCACTTATTGTTTTAATACCAAAATGGACATCCATTTTCTCTGAAGACAAGTAACGATAGATTCGAGGACCGGAAGTTGACGATGGAGTAGAAGGAATTGCGTGATTGGCGACGTTAGATCAACAGCAAACGACGTGGGATGTTGGCACCGAGGAATGCAAGCACTTCCAACTTGCAGGAGCGATTCGTTGATAAAAACGGGAACAATTTTGCTAGGCAACTCAATTTCAGATCCAAAAACGTTGCGTAATATTTCATCCACCTAATAAAAATAAAAAATAAATTTAGTTTTAAAATTTTAATTTAATGTCTTCATCTTACCATTGATCGATCATTTTTATTTCTAAAACGGTCCTTGTATACTAAACCAGCATGAGTGCATATTCCATCTTCAGTACTCTGAATCGATTAATTAAAACACTTAATTTACGAAAAATAAACATAAAACACAAATTTCCGGTACTTTATTCCCGATTATCAATTCCGCCCAACGAAAAACATCGCGTAAATTGAACTCCCAAGGAGCACCTCGTTGACCCCAACGCTTCTCGATCACAACCTCCTTATGAATCTATTAAGATAAACAAATAAATTCAATAAAAATTACTTTTAAATCGTTAAAAAGTTGAGAAAAAAATACTTTTTCATTAAATGTGATCATTTTCATCAAGCTGACGTCGGACAAATCAGGAAACATAGTCTTCGTAATAAACTGCAAATCCGCCATTAACAAAGGTTCGATGTACACTTGCGTGAACCGATTGAGAAATGATCGCGGCAACCCTTTCCGGCCACCACCTTGACTTAGGGGATTTTGGCACGCGAAAATTCGGGTTTCTAGACCCTTGGTTTGGCTTCCAATCTGAAAAGTGCATCCTAATTCGGGGATAAAAATCTCTTTACGATGATCCAAGCATGCATTTAAGCCTTCTAACACCGATTGGGAAGCCAAATTCATCTTGAAATCAAATAAAATTTATAAATCTCAAATTTAAACACAAAATAATAAAATATTATTCGTTTTACCTCGTCGAAGCAAACCCAATTTCCGGCTTTCATGGCTTTCAAAAGTGGACCATCTCGCCAAGCAAACTGTCCTCGCGACCCCCCTTCGACGGGCAAGTCGGCTCCGAATAAATCGGACACGTCCTAAAGGAAAATTTAAATATTTAATTAAAATCGCGTTGGATAATAAATTCAAATAAAAATCGTACAGTTTGTTCCGATAAATTAATTCTGATTAATTCGCGTCCACTGGCTTTGGCCAGAGCTGCCACTAGACTCGTTTTGCCAACACCGGGGGACCCTTCGAGCAAAATAGGTTTATCTACTTGTAAAGCTCGAAGTATGCGTTGGGTGTTCAGATAGGAGGATGTCGACGAAAGAGTGAAAATTCCTTTCAGACTTTGGTTGGCTTCGGGACCTGGATAAATGGAAATGTTAATAAGGATTGTGATTTTTAAACTTCAATAAATTGGACCTTTGTTGATGTAAAAAGGATCGACGCCGAATTGTGTTTCGCTCGAATGAATTCGCACTTGTTCGGCGGGTTTTTGTTCGAGTAATCCTAAATCTTCCGGCGTTACTTGACGACCACAAACTGCTCGCATTTGATCCATGAGTACTTCGATGCACGTTTGTCTGACTCGATTTATCTCGGATTCGTTGATAAATCCGGTCGAACTCGTCCCGATTAAATCCAAAAACACCAAGCATGCACCATGAACGTAGGCTGAAGTTACTGACAATTGCGATGATTTCGTCGTTGTGTTGATGAAATGAACCCAGGACAAAACATCGCGAATGCTTGTTTTATACCTATTAAAAGAATCAACAAATTAATCATTAAATAAAAGAACTTTTTTGTGGGTTGCTATTTTCGATTCCCGATTCTCGGAATTAAAAAATCGACGTTTTAGATAAAAAAAATCCACGTATTTGACCAAAAATCAACAGTGTTAGGCTAAAAATTTAAATTAAAGACCAAAAATCGACATGTTTAACCAAATATGAACATTTTAGACCAATTTAACATCGCAGTGGTGATTATTGGCCTACAGAAAGTCGAATTTTTGGGCAGAAACGTTGTTTTTTGAGTCTGAAATCAATATTTCGTAACATCGCAATGACGAACTTGTATCTCGGGCGGTACCGATTTTTTTTGTGAATTTCCAACTTACTTTTGACCAATTGAATTCGTATTAAACATTTTAATAAATGCTAAAATCGAGTTTCCAATTCCGTTGTTGTCATCGTCATGTGGCCCCAGAAATACGTGCGACAATAAATTATGTTTAATGATCTGCAATAGGTCTTTATCGTCTTGTTCCGACGGGCACCAGATTTCCGTGAACCGATTTCGAAGAGCCGGTGAGAGCTTTAAATAGAAATAATTTATTAAAAACGAACTTCAGGATTTAAAAAATAAAAATTACTTCTTTTTTCCCGTAATCCCCACCAGGATTCATCGTAGCTAGAAAATGAAACCCAGGCTGGGCGACAACAAATTCGACATTATCATCACACGCTCCCTTTTCGGCCAAAAGCAACGACTGCTCAGATTCCAATACACTGTTCAGTCTCTCAAGAACCGAATCCTCGGCTAAGGAAATTTCGTCGGCGAGAAAATACGATCCAGAAACCATAGCTTTAACCAACGGTCCATCGACCCACTCGAATAATTTTTGAATTTCGTCGGTTTCATGGTGACGCACCGGTCTTAAACCGCCGAGAAAATCGGCACTTTCTGAATGCATGTGACAATTCAAACTGTAACAAAGTTTGTCGGCTATGGCGGCAAACATCTGACAAATTGTTGTTTTCCCGCATCTAAAAAACACAATTTAATTAGTTAAATTGTTAAATATTACATTTTTAAATTAAATTACCCAGTTTCTCCAACAAGTAATGCAGGTTCCTTAAATTGAATGGTCTTGCCAACCAACACCGCTAGACGTCTCATATTAGCCGTCCAAACAACGTGTTCGAAGCCAGGTGTTTTGCTGGTCAAAATTTCCTCCAATAATAATTTAGTGACCGAAGATGTGTTTTCGTTTAGAGTAAAAAGTCGATCTGAATCAACCTTCCTTCGTAGATGTTTGAAAAGAACTTGGCAAATAACGGCGTCGTCTTCACTGCGACGACTTCGCCCAGATAGAAGAATGTAACCTGAAAAATATCACAGATTCAATGAGAAATCAGCGGAGGAAACAAAATTTAATACAAATTACCTTCATCCGCCAAATGTTGATCCCAATCGTACAACTCGGTTGATGGTTCCCGCGCCTGTTTGTACCGTTCGCCCCACCGAAATAAATCACGCAGCGTTATAAATCCTTGTTTCCCAGCAAAAACGCTGCTCTCCTTTCGACGAGCCTTGAAAAATCGATCAATTTTAAAAATGATTTTCAATTTTTTTAAATTGTCAAAGCCTCACTTGTAACTCGAACATGATCGCGACTAATTTTTCGCAGTGAGAGGGCGCTACGGAACATCTCTTGTTTAGAATCGTTTCTAATTCCCGCGCAGGTATTTCATTGAAGTGAAGTTCTATAAATCTGTTTCTAAATGCACGCGATAGAACCTGTAAAGTAAATCGAAAATTAATGTAAAAAAAAATTACGAATTTCGTTATTAAAGAGCCGACTTTTCGTCCTCCGTACTGTCCGGCTGGATTCTGGGTCGCAAACAACATGAATCTAGGATGTGCTGAAACTGTTTCCTGAGTTTCGGTTATGTAGAGTTCGCGATTGTCGTCCAATACGCGATTCAGAGCTTCTAATACTTCGGATGGCGCGAGATTTAGCTCGTCCAGTATGATCCAATGACCTTTTCTCATGGCGTCGACTAAAACACCAACTTTAAACACTAATTTTCCACTCGAATCGGATGCGTACGATCCGACGTATTCTTGCAGATC